>SCDS01000257.1:0-72830 GCA_004149465.1 Drosophila nigromelanica | reverse complement strand
TATATATATATATATATATATATATATATATTCTGAATTTTTAATATATTTTTAACTCTACACAACAGTTTGCAACGTAAGTCTTTTTCAATTATTATTTTTGAATGTATTTTGGAAATCTTTTCGTTGAGTTTTTGTGGTCACAAATTTTTTTTTTTATTTATTTAGATAAAATAAAGGGAAAATATATAGTGCACTAAATGCATTATATTTTATATATACGGCTTTATTAATTTTTGTGTATTAAAAGAAACTGAATTCAAAAAAATTCGTTTTTCCTGTGTAAATTAAAAGTTGAAAATTAGTTTTGTAAACTCGTTTAATTTTTCCTATGTAAATTTAAAAAAAATCTTTTTTTATCATTTTCATATTACCAGCAATATTTTTTCAAGAACAAAGAATTAGAAAATATTTCTATCTATTATAAAAATGTTTAGCTTTTTATTTTTCCAATTTTAGTAGTTGGGCAGTGCTAATATTGAGTGTTCGATTATGGAGTGTTCACTGTACTATTTTACTTGTGCGCTCTCCAAGACACAGTTCTTACATCATACCCCAGTTAGCCACTCTTTTGGCTAGACCAGCTGCCAAAAGGGGATATATTCAGGCAGGTTGCCAGTAAACAACTTTAAATGGGTCAAACTCACCTTTAGTGACATGTTTTGATTGCTTAGCTCTTGGTCCTCTCTCTTTCTATCTGTTTGGTGGCAGTTGCAGTTGCACCTGCTTACAAGCCCGTTACCATTGACCGATTTACAAAGTGTAACGCAGCTTCAGCTTTAGTTCCAGCACCAGCTGCACTTTGAGCAGCAGAAAACAGCACCAACAACTTCTAGTAACAGTAATAGCAGCAGTGGCAACAACAATAGTAACAGTAACTACAACAACGGGGCAACAACAACAACAGCAACAAAGATCATCATCGAGGAGCCGTCCGTCCGACCCACCGACCAGTTCCAAAGTTTCCCAAGTCCAAGCGCTGCAAAAGACAACAACAACAGCAAAATATAAAAAAAAGAAAATCAAGTCGCGGGGCATATTAAAATTAAGTTGCTCAGATAGTTTAAATTGGATGCGGGGGTGGCGGGGCTCGGATGTTACGAGTGGGGAGTTTGGCTGTTTGCCGGGTCGACAGGTTTCCCAAGCAACTGAACAATTAGAATGCAAAAATCAAAGCAAAGAAAACGAAAAGAAAAAACGTTGCAAGCCAATTACCAAGAATAACAAGAGGGCAATTTGACAGACTTGCAAATGAAAGGATATAATTATAATTGATCCTGTGTAATTATAGGGCCATCGTGGGTTCAGAATATATAGTTAAAAATTTATAAGACTCTTTGAAAAATAAACTTGAAGAAAATTATGGAATTTAATAATAAAAAGAAACTAGTAGAATCAGCAAAAAATAAATAAATAAATAAGTAAATGAAAATTGTACTTAAATAAAATGAGAAAAAAATAAAGTATTTTGTACACAAATCAAGTGACAAGCTTTGTAAAAATATTTGAAAATATATTAACTTAAGAACAAAATTCATATTTAAAAAAAAAGATGTCTGCTTATATAGTGTACTAAAAAGGTCGTTATAATGTCAAGTAAATTGTTCTAAATTCAATAAAATATATTTGGTTTTTCAATAAATTACAAATTATAGTTTATATTAACAAATATAGTGAATATAATTGTATTCCTTGCATGAGAAACTTAGTTTTCGGATATTGGCTTTTTTAACAAAATACAAAAAACGCCTCTTTAACCAAAGAGTGTTATCTAAAACAATATTCCACAATTGCTTTCAGTTAACTGCTGAGTTTCTTTAAGATAGTTTAATGCTCCACAATTATCGTTTGGTTAATATCATGCAATTTCATTCGATTTTGCATGTTGCCAATCATTATTACTATTACTATAATTATTGTTTTTCTTTAGTTTTATAATTTCATTACGCCCCAACAATTGACAGGTGGGCGTGCCCAAAAAAAAAAAGCAAAGCAATAGACATTATGATTACTTTTACTTTGTTTCGTTGCTTTATTAATTGCATTTCATGCAGACCACATTTTCAGATTAATTTTTCTTCTCTCTCTCTGTTTTTTACGAGCATCATCAGCGGGCTCGTTTGCTGTGTGCTCTGCCGTTGCCTTTCAACTTTTGACCTAGAAAGTGCTTTACTTAAAGTTTTCTACATCTACTCGAGACGTCATCAACAAACAAGATGCGGCGCAGCAGGCACGCATTTCGGTGCTGACATCACAGTTTGTAAGATATGTTTATTGTTTTGTTTACCCTTGCATAGGCTATTATAAACTTGGCACGAAATGTAAACTTGGATATTAGATAGCTGCCATAAAAATTGTATTTTGTATTTTTAAAATAATTTTTCTAGTATATCCAGACCAGACTATGCTGGAAATTAAATTATTAATTCGCAGTACTGTAGCAACAAACAAATGGTCAACATTTTTTGTGCTCGGCAATCGGACAATATCGGATTACTATATAATGTGCATTTATCCAGAGATAACCGCTATAAAATCAAGTTTTTGTCAACTATATATATACATATATCGCAAATCTTTCTATTGTCTGGAAGAGTATTTAACTTTGACATCCTGAATAAACCATTTCATTCTCGTTTTTCATATTTGGATTTTCTTTGCGTTCTTTATTTGCTGGAATTTGAGAATCGGATTTTTATAAGTCTGTTAGTCTGGGTCCAACTTTATTATTTTTTCACTTAACGCATTGTTTATTTTTGTTTTTTGATATTAATTAAAAATATAATCTAGTTTAATTCCCCCCAGTTTAGTACAGTTTCTTTCATTTTTCTTTAAAGCTCAATTGTAAATTGCTTTAAAAATGTAACATTTAATCAGTTTTAAAAGGTATTGCCTTGATTTAGCTAAGGTTCGAGGTCGTTTACAATAGATAAGTAGTTAACAATAACTATTTGATATGATAAATGCCTTGTTTTCCGGCTCTTGACAGCCGTAAACATGCCAACAAGCAGTTATATGCTATCAATATTTTTTGGTTTTATTCACCCGCTTTCATTACCTCCTCGATAACGTCAATAATAACTTTTTACTGCCTAATTACACGCCAGAGTAGAATGAAAAAATCAACAACCTCTTCCGTAGTTGTTGTCTTCCCTATAAAAACTTTTCAATTTTCTGCATATTCATTTAACGTTTTCAAATTAATTTTTGTATCTACAATTAGTTGCACTTTCGTGCCTGGGCAAAAACTATTCAATTCATATGCTTTTGTTGTTGACGGATTTTTGTTTAAAAATAGCAGCTCACGTTATAGAAAACACTCAAGAAATGATCTCATTTTAAGCGCATAAATTTACATTTTTCTGTTTTTACAATATGCAAAAATCACAACACACGCGCTTAAGGTCAAGAGGCTGTCAGCCGGCGCGTTTTGAGGTCTGTTCAAGAAATTTACGACTGCAACGTACAGAGAATATAAAAGCCACGCCGTAAAGCTTTTAACGGAGCAACTGACGCGGGGCAACCGAACGCATTGAAAGTTGAAAGGCGACTGAACAGCCAAGGCTAAAAAGCAGCAGTTTCTCATAAAACATATATTTAATATATATTTAAATCATTCCCTGTTTTCAACTCTTGAAAAGCATGCATTACATAAAAATATGTCGCATACTTTGATCTTACTTGATTAAAGTTAAACTCAAGCAGTTTAAAATCTAGAATTAAATACAAAATTAACGGCAAAAGTAGCCAATTGGGAGATCATACATACAAATCATGTTAAACTCAAAATGGCTAGGCTAAGTGACTGTTAAGATCGATCAAGTGTTGTGTTATGTTAAAAAAACTGTTAAAATTTAATATTTAATTAAAATTTTGCTCAACACCACTCAGACAGTGCTTTAAATTAATGCGAATGCTGAATTTCACTATATTTCTCTAGAGGAAAACGGTTTTAACTACCATTCATTATATTTCTCTAGAGAAAAACGCTTTTAACTACCATACATTACATTTCTCAGAAGCTTTAGCGCCCTGCACTATAATCTGTAAATATCCTCGGAAAAGTTAGACTCGTTAATCCACAATAATAACAAACATACACATCCAACCACCCACACACACACGATTCAAAATACACACAAAGTGGGTGCAAGTAACAAAAAAAACGCCTACGGAAGTCCCATTGACGGAAAATCGGCGCTGACACCGGATCAAGGACGCCGACGCCACAGCCTCTGTCCAAAATCAATACTCACATTCAAAGTAACCACTGCGTGCGCTCAACGGAACAAAATCCAAAATCCAAATTGTGTACTCACTTTTTGCCACTAATTTTGCCTAATTTGTGTCTATATATCCTATGGATATTGAACTACGAATAACGAGCTACCGACTTTGCAATGGGCGCAAAGGCCGTGAAAGCTCCGGCGCCAAAATTGTTGCAATGCAGCACCTACTTCTTACATTGTCTAACGACTAATAAATATTTATGAACGGGTGCCTGAGCTATCGATGCATTCGATAGCAATAAACATCGATATATTCAGCTGCAGCAACAAGCGACGCAAAATGTATAGTGGCTATACTAATAATTTGAAATGTATTCAGTGTTGAGGTTTTTATCTAATATATATAAACATAATTTTATTCTATAGTTAAAGTATAATTCAGAGTTAAACGCGCCTTCTGGTCTACAATTACGTGTGACCAGCCTCCACCGTACATACAATTGTTTCTAGCATATAATATTACCGTTTAACAACACTGTATATTTAACAGTTATTTTTAATTATAAGTATATTAAAAAATACAGTTATATTAAATAAATAAATAATAAATATTTTACTTAAGCTGTTAAGTTTTGATAAACAAAAATTAAATGGAAAAAAAATAATGAAAATACATTCACGCAAACAACTTATCGATATCCATTTTTTTGCAACCCTATAGCGCAGCCAACTTCACTCTTTCTCTTTTCAGCCTCCATTGACGAGTGTTGGTCGCTAATTTGTAAATTAATTACAAAATGTATGTAAAAATGCATTTAAACGCATTAAAACGCATAGAAATTACTGATAAAATATTAAATTTTGTATTGCAGCAAAATGGAGAACGACGCCGGTGAGAACGTTGATTTGTATGTGCCCCGCAAATGGTGAGTGTAGAACACGTGTTTCACAGCCTGAAAAAGCAGCTCGCCTGGCAATTGGATAACTTATTGTTGTTGTTTGTTTGCAGCTCGGCATCGAACAGAATCATTCACGCCAAGGATCACGCCTCCGTGCAATTGAGCATTGTTGTTGTGGATCCCGAAACCGGTCGCCAAACCGACGGCACCAAGACCTACGCCATCTGCGGCGAGATCCGTCGCATGGGCGAGTCCGACGATTGCATTGTGCGTCTGGCCAAGAAGGATGGCCTCATTACCAAGTGAGTAGCTTTCTTAAATCGAAACTTAATGGCGCATGTAACTGTTACTAACTATTGATTTCTTATTGTGTTTGCCAGGAACTTTTAAATAATTGTACACGATCAGAAATTGGTAATAAAGTGAATTCCTTTTGTATTTAACGTAAGGTCCACAGAAATTGTGTTTTCTTTTGAAACGGAATAAACACCGGCATATCCGAATTTCACAAAGTAGCTTTGGAACTGTGCTTTTCGTTACCAACCAAACCGGGCATTCAGATAAACAAAGAAAAATAAGACATAATATAGCGACATATGGAAGGTGTGTGCTTTATGTCTATAATAAATCCCAAATTTAAACTGAGTGCATCTACATAAGGCAAGGCTACAAGTGAAAAGCAGCTTTATAAGGAATAAATCCGAGGACTTACTATGTTGCAAGCAATTCAACAATATGTTAGCGGCGCATACTTATATCATATAGCTTCTATTTGAACAATCTTTCGGAAAGTTATGAAAAAGTCTGCTCTGTTTAATTCCACCAGCTCGAATTTATGAGAGCATATGCATTTATACCTGTGTGCAAATGTTTCCAGTGTTCAAAGGCCTTTACAAAAATTCCTAACGAAATATCTGCATATAGTTCCAATTAGATTTGTTGTTCTTAGTACTCTAATATGAATGTCTCCCATCTTGAGGAGCAAGATTTGAACCGCTTAGGCTATCTACCCAATATTACTTATCAGTAAGACAGATCTGTGAAACCACGAACGAACTACTAAGCAAGTGATCTGAAGAACTTTCTTACAAAATAAAACTCAACGACTAAAACCTTGTAGCCGCACTTTAGTGTGTCTCAACATAATAAAAAAAAAGCATCAACTAAAAAATTATATCTACAAAATTTTACGTTTTATTTTTCAATAATATTTTGTCTGCATTTGGCGCCTTGCTCATGGTACATTTATCGATAAGCGACACGTAGAGCTGCCACCTAATAAGAGTAAATCACATTAACAGTGTTGGGAAGCAACACAAAACAGCAGCAGCGCACGTGTTTCGTCAAACGTTTCAATTCTAACTCTGCCCCTCAGTGAAGCACACAAGCCGAGAGGTTGCATTTTAATTTTTTATAAATATACAAAGTTAAATAATAATAATAAACAAGAAAATGGTATGTATGCAAGCACCAACAATTGCAACATGATTTTCTCATACAAATATATTTTTTAACAGACCGAAGAAGTGAACCCGAAAGCATTCCCCTTGGCTGATGCCCAGTTGACCGCCAAGATCATGAATCTGCTGCAGCAGGCGCTGAACTACAATCAGCTGCGCAAGGGAGCCAACGAGGCGACAAAGACACTGAATCGTGGCCTGGCCGATATTGTTGTGCTGGCCGGCGACACAGAACCCATTGAGATTCTGTTGCATTTGCCGCTGCTGTGCGAGGACAAGAATGTGCCGTATGTGTTTGTGCGCTCCAAGCAGGCATTGGGACGTGCCTGCGGCGTCTCGAGGCCAATTGTCGCCTGCTCGGTGACCACCAACGAGGGTAGTCAGCTGAAGTCGCAGATAACGTCCATACAGCAGGAAATCGAAAGGCTGTTAGTTTAAGTCAAAAGGCGAAATTTAGAACCAAATGCGTACAAAAACTGTAAACTTTAAACATTAACTAAAGCGTGTATTTTGTAATACATACACAAACGTATTTTGTATTTATATACTCTATATACAGCGAAATACCACCGCCAGACTTGGGCAACGGAACAGAAGTTCCACAAACAATGTTAGTAAAAATGTGCCGTTTACTTCAGGACATATTCGATGTAATGGGTCATTAATATGAATATTATAAAAATCTATCTACCATACCGTAAGGTCCGTATTTGACTGTATTCCATAGTCGGCTATACCCGAAACTCTGGTTTTTACTCATTTCGGCTTATAACTACGACCTATCGATATACGATTATTAAGCGCATGCTCTTTCCTGCAGTCGTTGGGCAACACTACCGAGTCAGCTGTTTTAAAATGTCAAAACGTTCGCCGTGCGGAGTTTGGCAATTTTGATAGAGATATTTGGGCAAACCCAACAACAACGAAAAATAACTAAAAATGCCTAACGATTCGCTCGACCTTAGAAAACACCTAACTCAATGCAAGTGACGAAAAGCATACAAAAGCAAAAAACACAAAGCACGCAACGCCAACAACAGCAGCAACAACAAAAGTGGGAGCACAACAATTGAACGTCTGGCGGCGCCTCAATTCGCATTTTCGGCAGCGGCAACAACAATTTCAACATGAAATTGCTGGGCAAGTATGTGGATAAGGGCATGCAGGGGTAAGTGCACTCAATCCACAGTGCAAGCGCTTAATTTGACATTTTCTAAATGAACGCAGTAATGTGACCCTCATGCCCGAGGAGTCGGAAGACATGTGGCACGCCTACAATCTGATTGCTGAGGGCGACAGCGTGCGCAGCACCACCATACGCAAGGTGCAGAATGAAACGGCGACCGGTTCCTCGACGAGCAGCCGCGTGCGCACCACGCTCACCATCGCCGTCGAGAGCATCGACTTCGATACGCAGGCCTGTGTGCTGCGCCTGAAGGGTCGCAACATCGAGGAGAACCAGTATGTTAAGATGGGTGCTTATCACACGCTCGACCTGGAGCTGAATCGCAAGTTTGAGCTGCGCAAACCCGAATGGGACACCATTGCGCTGGAGCGCATCGACATGGCCTGCGATCCCACCCAATCGGCGGACGTGGCGGCCGTTGTCATGCAGGAGGGCTTGGCGCATGTCTGCCTGATCACGGCCAGCATGACGCTGGTGCGCAGCAAGATCGAGGTGTCCATACCGCGTAAGCGCAAAGGCTACGTGCAGCAACACGAAAAGGGGCTGGCCAAGTTCTACGAGCAGGTCATGCAGAGCATATTGCGTCACGTCAACTTCGACATAGTCAAGTGTGTGCTGATTGCCTCGCCGGGCTTCGTGCGCGATCAGTTCTACGACTACATGTTTCAGCAGGCCGTCAAAATGGACTACAAACTGCTGCTGGACAACAAGAGCCGATTCATGCTGGTCCATGCATCCTCTGGCTTTAAGCACTCCCTAAAAGGTGCGTAAAGATGTTAATAATTGTAAAAAATTGTGAATAAATTGCTTTCATTCTTGTAGAGGTGCTGCAAGATCCCGCTGTGGTGGCCAAAATGTCCGATACGAAAGCCGCTGGCGAGGTTAAGGCATTGGAACAGTTCTACATGATTTTGCAGTGTGAGCCAGCCAAAGCATTCTACGGCAAGAAGCACGTCCTGCGCGCCGCTGAGGCGCAATCTATCGAAACTTTGCTCATTTCGGACAATCTGTTCAGGTGAGTGCAATGGATGAGATTGATATGGTTTGGGTTTAAATATATATATTGCGTGTCTATAAATATATTACGCATGGTGTTTAATCTTTGGCACCCCGTAGATAATCGTAAAAATAATATATAATTTGTACCAGGCATAGAATCCCTAAATTTATTGTGCTTTAATCATGTTATCGCTGGCAGATAAATTCTCCACTTGAATTAAAAAACCTGAAAAATAATTTTACAAATATTTCTCAAATATATGTCAAGAAACTTTACCCCGTCCTAAGACATAAATTGATTTACATCGAAGCATCGAGAAAGAAAAGTATTAGTTAGTTCTCTTACAACGCTACGTTGAGTATAGAAAAGGTATTCATAATTCGACATTCTGAACATAGTCGCTTTCTAAGCTAAGTTCTCTTTTATGCACATCGCTACCTCAACAAGTTCTATTGTCTATTATAAAAGGTGTTTTCTTATCAAAGCTAGCTCAAAAGTCTTCCTACCCAGATTACCGCTGATTAAGATTTTGTTTACTTTTTAGCTTGTTCGTCTTGTTGTAACCTTATCAACTGCAGCTACCCTGCAGGCGTCTAGCACATCATGACAATTCCAAGTTCAATCAAGCAGAAAGATCAAGAGCACGATCGCTGACAAGTCCACAGCGACAAACCTTCAACTTTAACAAATTGCCAGCGTGTATTGCGGCAGTTTGGTTTTTATATAATTTTGGGTTATATTTGTTTTTTTCGAGCTGTTAATACCCTACATGTACTCGATAGGTTAGCCCTTAAAGAAACTGGAAATGTGTCACGACCTTGTTTATAAGTGCATAACAGATATTTATTGTTAAAGTACAACTTTCGCTAGGCCATTTGATCATTTTTCTATTTTCATTTCAGCTGAGTCGTCATATCACGATCGTTATTAGTTTTCCGTGATCATTTTTCATGTTTTTCTCTGAACATGATCGTTGTATTATAATTATAAAAACTGTTTTGACATGAACACTGTGCTTTAATTATAAAACTGATCACCAGTTGCCATTAAGCTGAATAACTGATCAGCAATTAAAATTCTTTGTTGAATATATTCAAGCTAAGGTGCTGTTTCCAGCTGAACTATATTAGTTGAATTGATTAGTTCAAATTCTGTTTATTTATCTGTTCAATTATTATATCTTATTTGCTTAGTTTATTCGTATTTTACCTTTTTTTCTTTTTCCTAAAACTGATTTCATATAAAAAGATCTAAAAAAATTTCTTCAGTCAAGGATTACAATTCTATTATCAATGATTAATAATCTTTTAAGGCACATTTATTGATCTTGTCTCGATTTCCTTATATTTAACTGATCTTAGCATGACAGATAATCCTATAGCTTGGACCTTTAAAAAAAAAACAATTTTTAAAATATCACATTCTTTTAAAATATTCTTAAGTAATTTAGTAAATCGGCAATTTTTCACAACTATGTGATCATTGATCATACCTTTTGTAGCGCATTCATTTTCTACTGATCTCAGTCGTCTCCCGATCTTCTGTCTGACACAATTTAGCCATTTAAAGAAAGCACGTCCGAATACGCTAATTTGATGGGCCACCCCTCACCCCATGTTCTGATGTGCTCATGATCAAGGTTGGACGCCCGTAAAGTCGTCGCCATTTTTGGCTCTTTTTTAATTTTTTTTTTGCGCTTTTGCTTTGAATTTTGTCGTTTGTCTGTTGTACGTTTTGTTTGTGTTTTGTTTCGTTTGAATTCGAATCTGAATTTGTGACTGAAAAGTGCCCCTCGCCCCATAGCCCGTTTACATTTTTAATGAGCCGTTGAAATTCCATTTAACTGAGCTACTAAAAAACAAAAGTGCTCCAGATGTGAGTGCATGGCTGGTAGATACCCTGCAGATAGCTTTGAGCTGCACTGCTTTTTGTCTGATCCTTATAAAATTATTAGAGCTTAAATATGATATTCAAAAGTATATGTATACCAAAGTGTAGGGTTATTCTTGCTTGAAAAAAAGTTTTTGTTTGGATGTCTAAGGAACCTATAAAGAACCCTAATACATTGTTTGGTATCGTCAGCTTTGAAAATCCTCGAGTATCGCCTAAAAATGAGGAGACATTGATATTTATCGATATTTTGTATACTTACTTGAATACTTACACACATTCCATGCCTAGACTCAAACATGTCTCCAAAAACATAATACCTTCTCTTACCCATCATAATTAATTACAGGGTATATTTAGACAAAAGATTTGTTGTTGGTTTTCTACGCAAACTGCGTGGCATACAATTAAATTAAATGTTATTGCTTTTGATTTACTTAGAATTAACGCTTAAAGGTCTATGCAAAAAGGTTTTATTTTTTTTAATGTTAAATTTAGCACGTTTTATCAGTCCCGTAATTTATTGTAGTTCAGCACTTGAGCTTCTCTGCCTGCTCCGCCTCCTCCCTCAAGTTTTCCGCTAGAGTAATCAGAAACTATTCAAATCACAAGTCACCAAAGACGCCTTTTTAGTTGCGCGGGTTGCTTGTGCTTTATTATCTCGACATTTCTGATTGCTGTTGATTGTTGCGCAAATTGATAAAGAAACGAGACGAACAGGAAAATGAAAAGAATAGAATGAAATAGTTGAAAAATAGGCCCCTTGACCCGATAACATTCCAATTGATGTTTTGATTTACCTTCTGTCGCGCTGAAGTTTTTGCTGCTGCTCGTTTCGGAAATTCTTTTGTCTCTTCTGCTGCGCCATTAAATCATCCAAGTCTCGGCGCCAGCTCGCTCCACAGTTCTCCGCTTGTTCGCTCAGCAGCCGCTTGTTGTAATCGTCCAGAGTTTCGCGCAACGGCAGCAGGCGATTTGGACTGGAACTGTGGCTGGGCTGGTGATGGCAATTGGCTTGAAAACTGGGCGATTGTTGGCATTTCTTATAGAATCCATCCTTGCACAGCAAATGCAGCTGCGGACAGCCCAGCTCCGAGATGGTATAGTCTGGCTGTTTGGTCAGCATCCTGTTAAGTTGTTCAGCTTATGATATTATATAGTAACTGTAAGAAAATGTTATAAAAATGTACAAGAATTTATATATGTTTTTTTGTAGCTCACATTCTTGGCGCAACACCTAATCTAATCTGTATTTCAGTATTTTACTAACTAAACGTTCTTTGTTAACAACTTTATCTGCATTTTTTTTTTAGTTATATGTGCTGAGATTTGTATTAAATTTATTGCTAGTATTCAATTAAAACGTATAATTGCTTTCAAAAAGAACCTAACTGACCCATAATACACATTAAATTAATAATAACTGAAAGTCTACGCAGCTCTTTAACATAACTTTTTAATGTTAATGCATTGCTAGCAACTTAACATAACATAGAAATGTAAAGACGAATGCAAGTTAACTGTTAATATTAAGATGTGATAACATTAAATTCATCTATTTTAAGTATACTATTTAATTGAAACTATATCTTGATCCGCATATTACATTAATATAATCATGTTATTTAATTATCGCAATATTATTATAATCATAATATTACTATAATCACAATTTTATATCACTATATTACAATTTTAATTTTAGAGATTCCTGAAATTAGATTTTATTTTTCCAAATTACATTCTGCGCTTTAATTTACTGTTTTGTTTTGTGGGAATATATAAATGTCTTTTAACGAAACAGTTTTAATTGATTTTTAATATTCATAAAACTCATTACTCACTTTCCAGCCTTACGTAGCTGTTCTACTTAATTCTGTGTTCCCAAGTTCTTAATAGACTACCTTACTTATTCTTACCTATTCGTAGTACTATAAACAGAATACCCCAAAGAAAACAAAGGTAGTTGTTCTAGTTCTTATTTTTCTTTAGTTAGTCGAGTCTTTTTGGTAGCTTTTGCTTTTCAACACATACATGTGCATCAGTATTTGCTATTGTGTTGTTCTTTCACACGCGTATTAAGTATTTCAAGCTTTATTCAATACGCAGGTCTCTCATTCCACCCATATGCATATACATTTCAACATGTTTATATGTTTGTATATTTGAACAATGTATATTGCAGCTCGATTAGCGGCGTCTGAGATCTTTGTTTATAGAGCTGTTTCGGATTACAGTAGTTGGGCTTTACGGTTCACAGATTTGCACAGCCCTAATGTTCATGTAAACTTAGCTATATCTATTCTGTATGCATTGTATATTTATATGTATATATTTGCATGTATTTTGCATATGTATCTCTGTAAAATCTCAACTAATCAGAAAGCTTCCCTGAGCGAATACACTCCGACTTTTTTTTTACCAGAGTACAAACAACTTTTTTTTAAAAAAATATATGTTAATTGAACTTAAATAAAACGACAGCAAGAAATATAAAACGATTTTTTTAAACACATACATTAATAGTTCATTAACACACATAAGCAAAATAAATCTTTGGAGAGTTTGAATATAAATCAAGTTCTGCATTAAAATGTTTAACAGAAATTTTCCTAAATATTTCCTACATATATTTAAGTCAAAAAAATTAGCTCAAAAAAGCTTTCACTGTATTTGCAGTGTGTCTGTATTGTATCTGTATCTGCATCTGAATTTGTATCTTGACTTTATTTGCGTTTTGCCTGTTCCATTTCTTTGTGTCGCCTTCTAAGTTGCGCTAATTATTAGCACGTAAATATGTGGGTGTTAAATACAACAACAATAGCAACAACAATTATTCGCATTTTATTTTATTAAATCGCTCCGTTTATGGCTTTGCCCTGGAGGCAAGTTTTTAGCTCGCAAGTCTTGCGCCCATTTTGATTATTTCTTTTTGAATTCTTGACTTTGTTCTTGTTCATTTTTTGATTGACTTGGATTCCACATGCGTTCTCCTCCCTTCTGCCCCTGGTTGTCGTTCTGTAATATGATCCACTTGTGGCGAGTTTGTGCCTTCCCCTTCGAACAGCTCTTCATTCGTTTTTCATTCGCCTTTTCTCTGCTGTTCATATTCATATTTGTTTCTCCCCATTTTTCTTGTAATCTGCTGCAACTAGTTTTTCTTGTCTTTGGTTTAGGGCGTCTTTTGCGCCGCTTGCAACGTGCCCCTTTTTCCAGTTTCAGCTGCAGCTGCTGGCTGCCTGTTGCCTCTTTTCTTTGTTGCTGTTTAAACATTGGCTCTGAATATAATTGTTTATTTAAATTATATTTTGAACACGCGCCTGAGACATTTCGAAAGTTGGCTTTTTTGGTTTTATTTGTATGTATTTTTGTTGTTTTTGGGTATTGTGCAAGAAATGAAAGGGCGCTGGGTTTTTGTCTTTGTATACTCTTTGCAAAGGGTTATATTTATCTTGTGATGAAATGTGTTACACCTTGAAAAATAAAAAATAAAAACGCTTTTTACGATTCCATAAAGTGTGTATAAAAATAATCATGTCTTGTTATCTCTAATAAAATTTGTTACATTTAAAAAGATCTTCATATTGTTGGTTCTCATGTCTTTTTGGTAGATTATTAAAATAGGTATTCTTCACCATTTTAAGCTTTCCATTTGCATTATTATTAGCTACTTTAGTAGTCTTAGCAACTATGTAACCAAAAAGAAAAAAAGGGTATCTTATTTGCGTCAAATTCGTCTCTTTTTCTCTCGTGTATTCAACTAAAGTTGTTTTGTATTTGGGTTAGGTTGACGTGTTGGCATATAAAGAAATCGGTGATTGATCAATGTGCGCTTGTTGCTGCCATTAAAAAAGCGAGTAAATTGATTAAAGATAGGTACGTAAAATACACTGTGACTTAAACTTGATTAGTGAGTTTTTATAGAGTCCGATTTGTTTGATGCTAGTTTCTTGCATTTAACCAAAAACCAGTTTTTTGAGTCCATTAAAGCCAGAAAAGTGCGAATGCAAAATCTTCCAAGATTTTCCATTCTTAATTATTCCACTAACAATAAAAATAAAAGTTATCTCAATTTGAACGCGACACATTTAATTATGCATTTCCCCCACCCCCGCACGCATCGTCTCTGATAACTTGAGGCCATGCAACGGTTGGCCTTTCGAATTCGCTGTCGCTGCCGCTGTCTCATCTATGCCGCCCGCCCCCAACTCATGGCTCTTTCACCTACGTTCCGTTAATTCCATTATAACAATTGATTCCATTGTGCAATCATTGTCACGCAGCAGCAACAACGGATTTAATTCAATACAACTTTGCGGTTAACGGATGGGTAAAAAGATACACAGGTATCCCACAGATACACAGCTACAGATGCAGATACAAATGCGGCGGCTGCATTGCCCAGCGCTGACTCAAGCCGCAAAATTCCAAAGACGTACTCAAAAAAAAAAAATCCCCAAAACTGGATTTCAAATAAATATTTTTTTAAATCCCTTTGCACTTGACATGAACAACAACAACTTTCACTTTGGCCTGCACGCACCTTTTTGCTTTCTTTTTGCTAGCACCAATTTCTTTGAGCGTGGCAAACGCGTCGCGTTGTTTTATTCGCGTCGCTTCGATTCTTGTTTATGTATTCTTTCTGTCCACTGTGCCGACGTGCGCGTCGCAAGAAAGCCGCTTCACAACTAATTCTACACAAATAGACTGCGAGGCGGTCTCTGCCGCTCGCTCAAGCTCTCTTTGGATACCCTGTACTTAAATCTTATGTCGGTGATTTTATATTTTTTGAAAGGCTTCTTGTGATTACTTGGTAAATCTTTTATTGATATGTTAATAGTTTCCCGATATACTTTTAATAATCGCAACATAATGTTGACTTTATAAATTTAAAGAAGAGAAGCAATCGATAACACTCCATGTTATTATCGGTTAGTTTTAAAAAGCCTGTGCCTGGATTCTTGTTGCTTGAAGTTTACATTATTAATAAAGCGATATAGCTTAAAATATGGTAAGCTGAAAAATAGTCGATAACGTGGTCTAATTTATCGATAAGTTTTCAACACCAAAACCAATGTTGTTCGCGGTTTCGAGATCACAACAACAGACTTACTACGTGCCTTAACTTTGACTTTCTTGTGAAGCAAACTTTACATTATCATATATATTATCTCTTTAAACAAACGTTACTGGGTATATTACAGTCGTTCATTTATATCTTTTACATAAATACTAAATGTCTTTGGCTTCTCTCTGGATGCTACACGTGTTGTGGAACGCATTGCCACGTACTCGCGAATGTCATCCACAACAAAAGTGAGAGAGAGGCATAAAAAGAGAGGCACTTGGTAGTTCGATCGTTAGTTGATCTGGTCACATTGTCGCACTCTTCGGTCGTGCTCTTATGCAGCAAACAGTACAATAAAACCAAAAAATCAGCTTTTTGTGCCTTCAATATAAAATGATAATTGAAATTTTACCTGTGCTTAATTTTTTTTTATATATTTTTGTTTTTTTTCATACTCAACTCATTGTTTTTCTTTTCGTTTTTTTGATGGGAGGCGCAGTTTATTTTGGTTATGTTTTTTTTTTATTGTGGGTTTTATCTTTGTAGCATTAACATTTGCTAAGGTTTTTGAACCGCACATTTTAAAATGCCGGCAATTTGATAACGCGTACTTTCTAGAGTTTGCATTTCGGTTTGGTATTGTGGACTTGACAACTTGCATTTTCATCGCAATTATCACAATTACTATAACTGTAACCTCTGTAACCTAAGCGAGCCCATAAATTCCAG
This sequence comes from Drosophila nigromelanica, assembly GCA_004149465.1. Classification (NCBI taxonomy): domain Eukaryota; kingdom Metazoa; phylum Arthropoda; class Insecta; order Diptera; family Drosophilidae; genus Drosophila; species Drosophila nigromelanica. Next base: position 56,369 of record SCDS01000257.1, on the reverse strand, counting down.
TTAAACCTGACACCCTATGCATTATGCATGGAGAGGTGCCAACCATTTGATGACTTTTGAAGCCATGATTAAGCGCTTAGCTATTTTATTTTTTATAACGAGTATCGCGTATTGAGTATTGAATTGTGGATGTGCAATATCACGTACTTTGAATCGTATTAGATATTAATTGTTTTATATACGGCTTCAGGGTTTTCGGTTTTCGATTTCACATATGCATATTGATATTTCGTGTAGGTATTTAATTTGTTTTCTCTCTTATTGCATGTTTTGCATGAAGGCAATATGTAACTGATCTTAACTGCAGTTTAACGTTGCGCCTTGTATCATTTCGTGTCAGGCTTGATTGTTTTTTAATGCTTTCTCTTTATTTATTTATAAATATTTTGTTTTTTGTTATATGTGCAGATTCTTTGAATTCTTAATTGGCTGGAGTTTTGAAGGGATCTTTATTAGCAACTTTTTTACATTTTTGTGTCTTGGTGCTCTTTTCCTTAGGATACTTAACAGTATAGTCAGTTTATATAAGTTTTTTATTCATAAAATTAGACTCTATCAAATTTTGATTTATTGGCTCTTTTATTTTCGGCTTTTACTTAAAATATTAAACATTATTTTAATCCTTTTTGTGGATTTTCTTTTCTGTCATTACTAAAAAATTCTTTATTTATTTATATAATTGTTTTTGACTTGTGATCAATTTAACCAACTGGCTAATTTTATATAAATAATAATAATAATATATGTATAATAATAATTTATTCTTCAAGAAATATGCACTTCATGTAGATCAATTTTAATTATTGATATATTTAAAACGTCTTCTCGATTTCTGCTTTGCTTCTAGATGCCAAGACGTTAATCTCAGGAAAGAATATGTTAACTTGGTTGAATCGGTGCGCGATGCCGGCGGGGAGGTGAAAATATTCTCCAGCATGCATATATCGGGAGAACGTAAGTATTTCGCAAGATTTAACGCTTGAAAACCTCAGGAATTAGCATAGAACAAAGTGTTAAGCGATGAATCAGAAGTACAGTAAACGATCGTTAATTAAAACCACCAGAAGTTGGAATTGTATTGTATTGTATTGTATTTTCATTTAAAATACTTTAATATGAAAATAATTTACAATATAGAATTTAGGGAAACCCGCTAAAATATTATTATAAACATAATTCCAATAGTATAATGATTAGTTGTTTGCAAAATTAGTTCTTTTGGAAATTGGAAAACACTCGGGAAATGCAGCGTTCTAATTTTCGTGCGTTCACCGTAATACATTGCATTATTTTTCAAAATCCAGCTAGAGAATTGCATTGCCTGTTCTCTAGAGAAAACCATGCAAAGGCCTATGCTTGATTTTCAGTCTCGTATAGAACAGATGTATGTGTGAACAGGCCTCCCCCTGTCTAATGACCTCGTTAAGAATTCTATTTTTACATGGCTAGCACTGCATGTGTTCACATACATACACATACATATATTAACATACGCATATATACATATGCATTTCTTAATATTTTTTGAAGGAATCTCCCGCAATGCATAAATTACACAATTGGACTTTAAGCCTATTGCACATAATTTTTGTCTTGAGACCACTTTCAATTTGCATTACAAATTTAGTTTGACGTTAATTAAAATTGCATTTAACATGTTTTGTAAATATTTTTTTGTTTTGTATATATTTTTCTCTTTTGTGGCGCTTTAAATAGCTGGTTCTTGCGCCGCGGCTGCTTGGTAAATGACTCACGTGTCGCATTTGTTTGGTATTATTTCTTTATTTTTTTTTTGTTCTTATCAATTGTCTGCGACTTGGCAACGCTTTTGCCAATTTATATGTATGCCCTGTGGCATGTTTTTGCTTGCAATAGGCTGCAGCAGCTATAGAGACCTCATTGGAATATTTACTACATTTTTTTCATGTAAATTAAAGCTTGAACCCTTTTGCATTCACTTGCAAATAAATAAATAGATTCCCAATTTCTAAGAGATTTTGTAGTTTTAAACCGGCTTACGGGGTATCTTTTAGCTGTGCAATCATTTTTACATCATTTTAGCTTGTAAAACGTAAATGGGTCGCTGTATTTTTAAAATAGATGCCAATAGTTTGTAGCTATTGCAATTTGTGTTCGCACAAGTTGCAATTGAAATTTGCGTATCGGGCTGTTGTTTTTCAACGCCACTCGAACATTTCCACACAATTTTATTTAACTCGTTATCGCTGAAGTACTATTCTTCTTCTTCTTTCCTTTTGTTGTTGTGCGATCGTTTTAATCGGATGGAAATTACTTATATATAAACATTGTAGAAGAAGTGTAAACAAAAGTTGTTAAAAAGAGAAACCACTTGATTTAAATTGTGTGCAGATAAAACACAGCACAGCGATTTCAACAATGTAAACAGAACAGAGTATAACAGAATAAAACCGAACCTATACTAAACACAAGCACATTGACAAGTTCGAATTTTCATACCCTGTACTCCATTGAAAATGGATAATCAAGGTGATATTAGAAGGAAACAGATTTTATATATATTCGTGATCAAGACGATGAGTTAAGTTGCCATGTACCAATTCTGATGACTATAAAAGCTAAAAAAATTAAATTTGGAATGTATAATCTTGTATTACAAACACAAATTATGTGTTTTTGTTTTTTTTTTCCTATATCTGACCTCCTTTTCTTAATATCAATAAATATTTATTTGAGGACAAGGCTTTTATTATCATGTATTTAAAATAGCTACAATAGTCTTGCGTCTTATGTATTGTTATTGTAAAGATCGGACAATAAACTTAGTAATCAGGCACTCCCGACTAGATAACAGTTGTTTTGTTTTTTCTTTTGCATAGATTATAGAGTTTTACATATTTAATTGCTGTTAGACAATTATTTGCATGTTCTTTATTGCAATACAATTTTTTGTGCAGTTCTCCAAGTTGAATGTTAAGTTCAAAACTGAGTCAGTTCTCTCTAGAACCGGTAAACCTTGACTATGTCAGCTGCGACTCCTACGACCAATGCAGAAGAAAAAAAAAATTGCCAACTTGGCGGAATTGCTTGGACTGCATTCTGGCCTTGGTTTAGCGTACTGCTTGGACTAGAACTGCGCAAATGCGTCTTACTCAAGAATACCACTGATAAATTCTAGTAAAACTACTTCAACTGCTTTATTCTTATGGACCGGATGCATAAATCGTGCCATTAATTTGTTTTGCTCAGCGTGTTCTTGATTTTCAAGATATAATCGGTCACATAGAAACTAGTTGACTTTTATGTTTGAGCAATCTTAAAATAGAGAAAATCTCTATGAAAAATAAGTATGTATTCTGCTAAATGGTGGTCGACAATCGATATTTATCGGTTATGTGCAAAAAAAAAAAAAATTAAAAAAATACTTGTGTTACACTCTACTAAATAATCAAAAAAAAGTATTTAAAAAAAGTTAATAAATAAATCTCACATATTTCTAACTGATATTTTATTTTCAGAACTTGCTCAGCTCACCGGCGTTGCGGCTATTTTGCGATTTCCCATGCCCGAACTGGAGGATAGCGACGATGATGATGATGAGGATGGTGCGGCGGGCGGCGAAAACAGCGATAGCGATTAAGCACTATATCCTAAAAGCTCCTAAGAACAACAAAAACAACAACAAACCCTTAGCATTTTGATGTAAAGAAAATGAGTTATTTGAACGCGAACATGCGACTCTTGCAGCAGAGTTTAAAACATATACAAAACGAAAACTGATAAAACAAAAATTATGTTATATATAGAGTAATAGGTACTACTTATGACAGACTTGGACTGTGTCAGGGCATATACAATATACGAGTACTATATAAATACATATACATATACAATACTTAGGTTATACGATGTGCGACAAATCGTTTGACGCGTGCGTTAGTTAAAATTACATCTAAAAACAAGTTTCAAAACAGTTTTTGTATATCCAATCAACTGAATCTAGCCGTTAGCTATAAATCAAATATATACCCCGCCTCCACCAAAATGAAAACCCCCTTTTAACTACAAATAACCTATGCTAGTTAACTAGAAGTTATACAAGTCAGTGTTCAGCGATCTGCATTATATAATTCTCTAGCTCTAATTTTCTCCTATTTTTTACTATATTTTTAAAACCAATGTTTCTATTGCTTTTGGCTGCTGTTTTTGTTGTTAAACTATATTATTTAATTTTATATGGTTGATTGATTTTTATACACTTTGTGTTCTATTCAAAAATTGTAAAATTCAAAACTGATTATTGCTAGTTCTTATTGTTTGAACATTTATCTATGCTTTAAAAATTAAAAGAAAAATTTTAACAACATCTATTTAAATCTTTTCATTGAAATATGATAATTTGTTAGCTCTGGCTAATACGAGTTGGACACAGGACTCGCCAGGATCTGCACGGATACGGCAGGTTTTTTTTGTGTACAGAAATGCCATTTTAACTTTCTCCTTGTGGATTTGCGTCAATTTAATTCCATGTTCTAAATTGGCAAGGTATCTACTATTTGTTGGCCGAGGAACATCGGGATAGTTCTTAAATTGGCCGAGTTAAAGACAACTTTGTGCTTTTCAGTAAATTTTTGTGACCTAGCTCCTTTCTAAAATTTTGGGTGAAATTTTTAAAAGGTAAATTTTGTGAAATTAGAAAGAAGGATATTTCGGAAACTCAGGACAATTTTTATGTTCCTAGGCGAGGTATGAGCTCGGATAAGACTGTGTTATAGTGACAAAAAATCGAAGGCATATATTTATATTATTTTTTTTATTGTTTTAGGTACAAACTAAGCCTATGATCAAGACACGGGTGCTAGGGAATACCGCGATGTAGAGTCGTTTACTTCGCGCCCAGCTGGGCGGCAGCAGCTGCAGCGGCGGCGGCCGCTTTGCGCGCCTCCCGCTTGGCCGTCTTTTTGGCCTCCTTGGCATCGGTCTCGATGTTGCGTCGCTTCTTTCGCAGCAGCCACTCCTCCTTCTCTTTGACTTGTTTTTCGCGTATCAGCTTGCGGAAGAGATTGCGATGACGTGGCTTGACCATGCGCGCCTGCAGACGATGCTCATCCACCTCGGCCTTGTGCAGCTGCCGCTTGTTCACTTTGTGCACTTTGCCCGATTGCACGGACATTTTTTGTTTCTGCAAGGGAATCGAGAGTTAGCTTATTGATTTGGAATTATAAATGGGAATTGAGGGCGCGCACCTCTTCTAGCAGACGCCGCGCCTTTTCGTCGAGCTCCTCTTCTTCATCTTCCTCGTCTTCGCCGCTTTGTAATTCCTCCTCATCGAACTCCTCATCGTCAGAGTCCTCTTCATCCTCATTGACACCGTCGGTACCGCCATACTTTTTGTACTCGGCCGTCTCCTGTTGATAGGCGCGCTGCAGCTGCTCGTCGAGCAGCTCCTGTTCGACGGTATCCTCCTCCTGCTCCGCTGTGGCCTCCTCCTCGGACTCATCATCGCTTTGATCTGCGGAAAGTGTGTGAGATTAGCAGCTTGACCATGTGGGTTAGTTAATGTTCTTCTCTTACCATGCGTTTCGATCAGGGAGGGATCATGCAGCGCCTTCTCCTCGGGCGGTATGTAGGTGTCGCGCTTGGCATCGACGAACGGCGACAGATGGGGCGGCAACATCTCGCCCAGGAAGTACTTGTTGGTGGGCAGCAGCTGGCGCTGATTGACGCAGTCGAAGATCCACTGTGGCTGTATGTAGTCCCTCGATATGTACTGAGTGCTCAGGCTGGGTCTGTCCACGATCTGGTGCGTTATGGTTTCGTCGCTCTCATCGTATGTGGAGCCCGAGAAGACGGTCGAATCCCAGGATACTTTGCCGCCAAACGAGCGTATGATGATTACGAGCGGTTCGCGAGGCACTTCGCGATTGATGAAGAACTTCAGGCCCTTGAAGAGGGTGCGCAGATGCGACACCTCCTGCGCTTCCTGTTTCATTTTGATGATGCGCTTGGAGTCGCCATCCTGTTCCAGCAGCTCCATGTCAATGTCGGGCTCCTCCTCATCCTCCTGCACCTTGTCCGTGCGCAACAGTTCAAAGTTCAGTGCAGCAATGCGCTCCGAAACGAAGCTGGACTCGTCCTTAAGCGTCTCGGGGTTGTCCTGCAGCACGCTGCTGGGGAACTGTGGTGGATAAGCCAGGTTGAGGCCATGATACAGACGGAAATTCGTGAAGCCCAACATGATGGTGTAGAACTCTACGAAAATGGACATGACTTTGAAGTCGACCTCGTGGCGCGACTGCGGCTTGAAGGGATAATAGTGTGGCACTATCCAGGTGACCTTCTGGCCCTTGATCTCTGCCTGGAAATAGTAGCCCTTGATCGAAATGAACACCTTGCGCAGCGACTTGGACGCAATCACATAGTGCAGAAATTCGATCGTCAGGCGGCGGCAGAGATTCGACTGCTCGCGCGGTATCAAATGCAGCGATGGAAATGTGCTGAACAGAAAGAGTAGCGTCAGGCAATCGTCCAGATCCTTGAGCGCATCGATGAACGTCGGATAGCGTTCCTTCACTATGTGATCGAGCTTGATCTCGGGGAACATGGCCAGGCGACGCCTCAGATTGCGAAAGTCCTTAATGGCGCGATCACGACCCGATTTCTTGGCAAAGATCTGTAAACAGTTTGCATTTAAGTAAAGAATGTCAACAAATTGACTAGCGTAGCTGATATACCTTATAGTCACGCAGCGTCCACACGATGGGCTCGTGCAGCAGAAAGCGTATGTCCTTGGTATGGTACAGTATCTTGATCTCCGAGGAGCCCTTCTGTGCGCGCCTCCTGTGCTTCGGCTCGCGCGGATAAACCCCCTTCAATATGCATAGGCGGCGAAAATCGTTGAGGGATAGCTGCAGCTTGCGCAGCGCTGCCCGGCGACTGATATACTGTGTGGCCTCGCCGGCCTCGTACTGCAAATAAAGTCATACACATTTTAGTGGCTGTCGCAAACGTGTTTAAAAATTTGCCTATACTCTCATTTGGTTAGTGTATAAAAATAACCTCAGTTTTCGTCGAATTGCGTTTTATTAATTTTACATTAAACTCACCTTCTTGGGACGTCTCATTGTGGCAGTCTTGTGGCGCAACTATTTATTAGACTAAAACAACTGTTTGTCGCAGTTGTTTTGCTTGAAATTTGCTTTATTTTATATAAAAACACGCGCCGTACCCAAAACACACGTTTCTGTGTTGTTGGTCGCGTGGGAAGGGACAGTGTGACCGTTTACACTATATGTCAAAATGTTGAGAAATTGACATATCTGCCATTCGCTGCCACCGCGCACAAATTATGGGGAGCACTGACAGCACGTGCTGCCACCACAAATTCATTGCGCGCCAAATTCAAAAACTGCGCAAGCAATATGAAAAATAAACATTAAATATTCTTGCCATGTAAGTTTTATTTACACTCCCAGTTAGAGTACCCTGCGCGCCAGTTTTAAACAATGTCCGTGCCTTTTGGATAACTCATTTTATTGAATCTGTTTTTATTGTTTTTATAGGTAGGTATTGTATTGAGAAAATAACATACAGTCTAAGTTTGTTGTATTATATAATATTCGTTATATATTAGTTAGTTTGAACATTAACTTTATATATGTATTCTTTTTTTGTTTGCAATATGCTGACTGCAAGTTTGCATTACAAATTTTTGTTGTTGTCGTTGTTGTTAATAACAAAAGTTTATATTAAACGGCCATTTTATTCGTTTATTCGTTTATTCGTTTGCTGCGGCTCTGCTACAACTCGGCTATGTAGCGGTTTTTCACTTTGCTCATTATTGACGCGTTCAACTGTGAGTGTGTGTGTGTGAGTGAGTGTGTTTGTGTGTGTTTGTTTGTTAAGCGTTATGATTTAAATGTATTCGAGTGTGATTTCTTGTATATTTCACCTAAATAACTAGTTAACATTGTATCTATGTTTATTAGCTTCGTTTTGATTTACATAAGTGTCGTTCCGTTTGCGCCCCTCTTCTCTGCAAAATGCTTGTTATTTTTTATCTTTAATTATTTATCAACTTGTGTATTTGTCGTTTATTACTCGTGTTTTTTGTGTGCCAGCCCATACATAAGTATATATAAATATCATCGAAATTGACTATTTATTTGATTTGCTTCTAGTCCATGCGGTTGTTGTTGTTGTTATTTTTTTTTTGTTTTCTTTTTTTATAATGAGCTCTGATTTGATGTCTAGGATGGGTATTTAGGAGGGGAGGATAGTGATTGCGGAGTGTTTTGTATAAAATCTAAATGTTTCCATTAAATATATATATATATATATATCTGTGTATATGTATATACTCGCATGTACTTCTATAAAGTAAATAACATTCTTTATTATAGCATCGCTGTATTATATTGCAACTGTTTTTTAAAGTAAAGCCGAATCCAATTGTTCAGCAAGTTCAGGGTTTCCCGGTTTATCAATCCAATGGCATCTTCTTTTTCTTCTTCTTTATCCCCTCCATCCTTTCTTGTAAGGCTTACAATATACAAATACAACAAAAGGGCATACGAAACAATATATATAATATTGTGAGAACTGAAACATAAATATTTCGATTACTGCAAGATTCGTTTTCTAGAAATGTTTCATTTACAAACAGTTAACCGTTTATAATTTGCTTGATATTATGTGTGTATGTGTATGTATTTATATAAATTATTTGTACAATCTTATGTGCTAAAAGCGTATCAGTTATTAAAATTAATTTTCATTTTCATTATTATAATACTCTCTTGTTCACTATATATTCAAATTAACATTTATGTATGTACTCTAATTACATGTTCAACGTTTCTCATTTAAAAATAAACCACACACATACATATATTTTATGACTACGTACTATACGTATGTAAAAAATATAAAGTAAAAATTGCACAACAATTAAACTCAACAACACAAAAATCACTGGTGGGTAAGGAATTTTCTGTATTACACACACGACGGTTATATTTTTTTTTTATGAATTATTCATTTTTATTTTCGTTTATATCCTTAATGAACTGCTCTGCCAAATCGTTAGGAATTATCTATAATCGATAATTGCATTGGTATTTAGTTTACCTGCCTATTAAAAATAATAAACGCATTGTTGTTGTTCATCTTGTTCTTGTTGTTGTTGTTATATACTTACAAATTTGAAAACGCTATAAAAAACTTTAAATTAGTCTACCAATATGTTAACTATTACTTTTTTCTGGATTCTCTTTGATGTTATTTCTTATTATTTACCGTAATCGTTGTCGATTATGTGTTTTTTCTTGCTCCTTAAAAACGACACGAACAAGCACGCAAAACAGCACGTGAATTTATCGATTTCGAAAACTATATTTTATTGAATGCAGTTAATAAATATAATTCAAATTGAGTAAACTCGTGCGTGTCGTATTTCGTATTCGTGTCGTGTTTGACAAAATTGCGACATGCGCCCATCTCTATTTCAAAGTAAATTTCGAGCGCATGCAGACGACAGCTGACAGCTTTGCGTTCGATAATCGTTAATTGTTGATCAATACAGACAAAAGCTGGCAGCTAGGCAACGTACAGTCGCCGCATTTTATTGTTTCGTGTTTGTTTTGTTTTTGTTTTTGTTTTTGCTTGTATTATACAACGGACGCAACTTGAAACGTTTATTTGATGTACTCGTATATGCACACACTATAAATATTTATAGGTATATATTCGAATATAAGTTTTGTATACATGGCATTACGTATTTTAAAAAAGGGGAAAGAAAGAACTATCTGTGGGTACATACATAATAATATACTTATAAAAATCAATATATATATATATTTATTATATATGTATATGTATATATATATATATAATAATAATTATATTTTCGTATTTAAAGCTGAAATTAATAATTATGTGCTCTCTTGTTAAGTATTTGGAATTATTAGTAGGTGATTGTGATATTTAGCTACCTTTTAACACAACTGTACCGTCGGTATAGACTTTACAGTTGTGTAGCGCCCAGTAATTGTTTGTCTGTGCTCTGTGTTTGCTAATTTCATATTGTAGAATTTCTATGGAAATTTTTTTAAAGCCAATTTTGAAGTAGAAATGAAAATTTTGATTAATACTTACGGCACTTTAAGCTGTAACTCAAATAAAATTTGGTCAAGGGCAAAATTAGCAGACACAAGAATGGAACGCGTGTATTTTTTTTTTGTGTTTTTCAGTTTTCTTTTTCACTTTAATTTCAAACAATGATTTTTTTTATTTGTAAGTTAAATATTTCATAAAGTATATACTGTATTTTTGTTAATCTTGTAATTTGTTATTTTATTCTCATTATTTCTTGCTTTGTTACGCTTCATTTGTATGTTATGAACATTTTACTAATTTTTCAACAATTTTTTTTGGTTTGTATTTTTTTTTTGTTTTTTGTTACGCAATTATTCAACTTGTTAAAAATCTATAACCATAACAATTTCTCATATATATATATAAATATATATATGTTGTATATATATATATATGTAATCCTATATAAGTTGCATTAAAGCGAGACTTTACGACTTCCACTTGACATGTGTGTGTTTGTGTGCGTTGTTTGAGTTAGGATCTGGGAATTGAGAGGAGCTTGAGTTCCTAATATGATTTGAACTATCGATGCTAACTACGCAGATTCTGATCGTGATCTCTACTATGCAAGTGTGTGTGTGTTATTTCTTTTGATTTGATCTTGTTGCTGTTGTTGTCTCTTGTAAATGTTAACAGACGTTCTATGGATTGGGATCTTGTTTATGGCTTAGAGAGAAAGTGCCTCGAAAGTATATAGTAGTTATATGTATGTACATTCCATGCAGAATGCTAGTTGATTAACAATTTCATAAATTTTGTTAGGTTAGTTTTTCGTTTTTGGAATATACTTTAGCATAGTTAGTTCTACATAAGTTTTTTTGTTTGCACTCGTTCGTAGTACTTTATAGAGAAAAGTGGGCGCGATATGTTTTAAGTGAGTGTGTGCGTGTAATTGTGTATGTATGTATGTGTGTGCGTGTGTGTGTATGAGTATGTGCTGGGTGTTATGTACTAAATAAGTAAGTTTTGTAGTTTTTAGTATGTATATATATATCGTATAATATATATGATTATATATATATAAGTATGTACTCGTATGCATTTGGTTTTTTAAAAGTTAATTTGGAAGATTATTGTTAAGTTTAACCATATACAGCTTGTATAAAAGTTCATTTCGTTCATTTTGTCTCAATTTGCTTTGTAAGTACTGGAAGTTATATATTTTGAAAGCAATTCAATTGTCAATTGGCTTCTCCGATTGCTTTACGTCTCAAAGCCCATTGATCTCTGCATGCGAGTGAGCCTACGAGTTGAAAAGTTTTGAGAAAGTGTTATCTATGAGTCTAACGACTTGTATATATGGTCGGTAACAGATGTAGCGTGGAACATTTTGGGCATTGACACTAAATGCAAGAGGAGCGGTAGTTAGGGAGAAGTAGAGTTAGGCAATGATCAATATCAATTAGGAATCGAGTTAGTATTCGAGGTAGAAACAGGAAGAGTTTATTACTAATAGACAAGGCTGGAAATCGCCTTTAGCACCCTTTCTAAAACCCATTTCCTATATATTTTCAGGTTGGATACGGATAAAGGCTATTAAAAACTATAACTGAAAGTAGATTAATTTTTAGAAGTTTTTATATATATATTTATATATATAGGAGGTTAATACAAGACGATTTCTCGAACATTTTCTTGATTAAAAGAATATTTTTTGATACAGGACTTGGTGCACCAAAAGAGTATTCTTTTAGTTGAGTTTCAAGAATTGTAAGGAATAGGTAAATATAACTTAAAGTTAATACTCCTTTAGTTTAAATGAAAAGCGATAATAAAGAATTTATAGATATTGCTTTTGAATGGTTCTTAAGGCTATAGCCATGGTTAGAAAAAAGAGACATTAAATATAGAATATAGATTGAGCCATGTATTTTTTTTGGTTTCTCACTTAAGTTGGAATAAAAAGTAATCCTAACCCTAAGAAAAGATACAGATGGAATTGTAAGTAAGTTTTATAGGATACAAAATAATGAAACAAAGAGCAAGGGGAATTCATTAATATATGAAATATTATAGCAGCCTAATGGCTAGAAAAATTATATAGTATAAGATATTGATAAGAAGAATCAAGTAAAAATAACTTGAAATAAAACGCGCTCAGTGTCGCCCATTTAATGTTCTTAGTTATTAGGTATGCTACCATTTGGGCCATATATATATATATATATATATATATATGTAGAATGTCGAGTCGAATGTTTGTGGTATGGTTTCTTGTGCCATGTGGTTGTAGTTGCGGGCTTTTATTTAGAGCATTTGGCTAAGCACGTTAGCTAGCGTGACGTACTCAATGTACTATGCCTCGTGGTATTTTTACAATGTACATAATTATTGTTGTTTTTTTTCTTGTTTTTGGTGTTCTCTGTTAATTTTCTGCATTGTAGCTATAATCGCGTATGTATGTCCAAATAATTATAATATATACGTGCATTTCTATATGCACTGCACCACCCATGGGGTGTAAAAGCAGACACACTTATTTACCTTTACTCTTCCTTTAAGGTATGTATATATGTTTGTATATATATATATGTATATAAGTATATCTGATGGCTTTGACTAGGCTATACAACAGCTGGGGCTTAACTCCTGTCGTCACTTCTGCAATGTTTTTCTCGTTCTTGTTTTTGTTGTTGGCCGTGCTTTAATATACAGTTATTCTTATTCATTTTTTATTTCTGTGGTATTATATATAGTAGTATATATATATATATATAAGGTTATGTCACTGCCACTAGTTTTCATTTAAATGTATTCGCCTTCGCCTTGTAAAAATTATTGCTTTCTGTTCTGTGTTTTTTTGTGTAGGTTTTTTTTAGTGTGGGTGTGTATTTTGTAGTATTTTTTTAGTATTTTTTGTTTCCTCAACTTTAATTTGCGAGCCATATGCAAACATTTTGGGATATCTTCAGATATATTGCCTACTTAAGTTACAGTTGCATATATTTATATATACTTTATGTTTTTATCATTTCTTTGTTTATATATAAAATATATATATGTATATATAAGTATGTATATATGTAATGCGCTTTTGTTTATTTTAATTTTTGTTTTTCTTGCATTTTGCTTGCGGCCACTTTTACGATTTACGATTTACGGTTTAAAGTTTAAGGTTTAAGATTTTAGGTTTAGTTTAGAAAAATGTTACGTTCTAAATAAAGAGAGCAAGTTGTTTTTTTTTTTGTAGTTTAAATATTGTTTTTTTCTTTCTTTTATATGTCGTATATATATAAATATGTTTATATGCTCATATATTTATATATATATGTAAATATATATAGGGGACTCATTAAGCAAAAAGTATATGAAATTATTAATATCATTTTGTTTTTTTTTTGGCTTTTTGTTTTCGAATTTGTGTTTTATGAAGTCTATCATAAATATTGTTAAATTGAAATAACTGCACCTTTCACACGCCAACAAGAATCATAAGTGTTAATCATAATGATAATCATAATAATCATAATAATATAATGGTAATTAGTCGTAAAGGTTCGATCGAGCGTCATGTTTAAAAATTATGTATGGCAAATGCTTAGCAAAATCTTTTTTTTTTCAAGTTTTCCTAGTATTATATAAATTTGGTTTTTATTTTAATTAATTAATTTATTTTTTTTTTTTTTGGTTTTTGAGTATAGTTGTAGCTTATCATTTTGTTGTTTAATAAGTACGCAAATTATCACTTAATCAATATAGGTCAATATATAAGTAAGTATATATATGCGATGTAAGTGTGCGTGTGGTATATAAGTTTATATAGTATAAGTTTCGTAAAACTAGACTGATTTAGGCTCCGTCTGGCGTAAAGCTTTCTTTCATTTAATAACTTGTATTGTATTTTTGGAAAAAAGACTAGAACAATTTATAGTTGGTAGAGCACGCAAATTATAGTGCTGGAGAGCGGCAAGAATTGGAACTAGGCCAAAAGATAAAAAATTTCTGAAACATTTAGATCACACATTTATCTGCATTGTTCGTTTACAATTCTCGAATAGTCGGGACTTGAAGGAGCTTTTGAAAATCTGTTGTGGCTGGCTTTAATCCTTGAAATCCAAACCAATTTCGCTTGAAATACCCAAAGGAATTTAAGTAGCTCGCTTAAGAGATTGTAACGGCTTGTAAAAGACTGAATTAATACAGCTTAAAAGGTTTTAGATAAAAATAATTAAAAGGTTTGAAAGACCTTGTCCAATACTTGCAGAGTTATAAAGTATGCTCAACAAAATTTCTGGCTTGTCTTGCTTCGTAACGTATATAAGGTGCTTGTGCCAAGTGAGGACTTAGATTTATATACTCGTAATTAATAGTAATTTAAAAACCCAAACGTTTAAGTAAACTAATTGATTGGGAAGCCATTATTTGTTTTTTCTTTCTAAATAGTAAGTAATCAATTATGGATAAGATAGTTAAGGTTCATAGTTCAAGTAGAGAGATAGATAGATAGATAGATAGATAGATAGAGCAGAAGAATGTGTGGGTTTGTTTTTTTTTCTTTTAATTTTTTTAGGTTGTTGGCTTTTTTCTTATTGTTTTAACTGCTTGAAAAGCTGCGGCTAAACATTTAAAGTAAATGTCTTTTGTTTTTTTTTTTGCTGAAAAAGGAAAAAACGCTGCACATAGCACTAACTAACTCGTTTTCAACTTCATTGTTTTTTCGACGTTGATTTTTGCTTTGCTCATTATTTTCGGTTTTGGTTTTTGTTTTTTTTTTTGTTAAATTTTTAGTGTGTTGTGATTTATGCATTTGCTTAACAATTCGATTAGTTTAGTCAATTTGTTAATTAATTCATTAATTTGTTTTGTATATAAATTTAGCTAATTGGATTTGCGCGTGTATTCGTCTGTGCGTTGATGTGTGTGTGTGTGTGTTCGTGGGTGGGTGTTTGAATGTATGGTGTGTGTGACTTTTGTCTCTGTTGCAGATTATTTGCAGCTGCCCCATTTGGTATTTTTTTTTTGCTTTTTACACGGGGCAAGTGATCAAATCATATTCGAACATGAGCGAAACTGCAACAAAGACAAAGTACAACAGAAACATGGTAAAGCCCAACCCCTTGTTCATGCGCCAACGGAAGCAGGCAATTGATAGCACCACAAATACGAGCATCATAAACAATATGGTTATGGAACACACCATGCCCACCGAGTTCACTTCAACGGGCGCATCGTAGATAATCCCATAGATCAGCCAGGGTATCGGCAAGCTGCATATCCAAACATTACACAAATTCAACATTAATTATCTTCAGTTGTGAATTCACTTTCATATATGTATGTATATACATATGTATATTGGAAATGTAGTTTTCACTTACCCCACAGTAACATCGAATATGTTGCTGCCCACGGAACTGGACACAGCCATGTCGCCAAAGCCCTTGCGCGCCACAATCACTGAGGTTATCAAATCCGGTATAGATGTGCCCGCCGCCAGGAAGGTCAGGCCCATTACCTAATGAGAAAATTGGAATTAAGTACAAATCCATACAAATTTAACTTACAAATTTAATTTAAGACCAAAGTTAACTAGAGGCTAGAACCAATATTAATAAATATACAAAAAAAAAAAAATAATTAGAAATGTTTTTTTTCTGTAAAAGACGTTAACGTCTACAAAAACTATTTTTATAAATTTAGATTAACAATTGAAAGATATATATATAAAGTTCGTTTGACATGGACATAAACTAGCTCACTTAAATAATCTAAAACATCATTTAACTAAATATCTTGGGTATTCAGGAACATTTTATTAAATGAGGCAATAAATAAAACAACCAATTAAATCCATTTAAGGCTTACTTAATCAGCATAAATACAACGCTTTGAAAGATTTAAATTAAAAAATACAAGAAGAAAACTAACTTATCACAAGTAGACGAAAACAACCGTATATAGAATACATATGATATTCAATCAATAATATTTAAATGAAAAGTCCCTAAGCTTATCAACCTACCTACCTTTTATGTATACAATCATATATAAATCTTTAACACGGTGCGTATTCACCTCCATGCCATAAATTCTTAAATTCTGAATTAATTGCGACCTACCTCGGGGGGTATGCGGGCTGTATCACCGGCAACGTTGGCCCACCACACCATCAGATAGGAGAAGGCGGCTATCCACACGATGGAGCCAATGAAGGTGACCGGAAAGAAGCGTTTGCCCCTCGGCGTGCGGGTATCGGGCAATGTTAGCCACATGGGCACCAGAAGTGGAGCGACCAGGACGTAGGTGAGTCGCTTACGGGCTGTATCCGGCCAGGCCATGCTCAGGGGCTCCGGTTCGTCCTCGATTATTTCGGGCGCCTTTTCATTTGTTAACAAATTTGGTATGGATAGGGAATTATACACACACATATATATAGATATAAATTTGTAAATATATATTTAAAAATGTTAAAGTTAAAGCATGTGCGGTGCTTTAATAGTCTTTTTTGTCTTGTTTGGTTTATACAATAAATGTTGACTTCAGTTAAGATTATGTATAATAGAAGAGTATATAACGTATGTAATTTGTTAGATAGTTTATAAAAATATATATATGCATGTATCTGAGTCTGAAATGGATGTTGTATGGTATGTCGTTGGCTAAATATGTATACAAATGGGGCATGAGGCTGTTGATAATGCGATGTATGTCTTATGTCTTATCGGATCAAGAGTTTTAGCTTGATTTTTGGCAATAGATTTTTTGAGTTATGGAGACGCACTCACAGACAGGCGTTTAGAGCTTTGCATAGCCGGATAGACACTAGGTAAGTACGTCGTTAAGTAAATTGTGCGTTTTTAAGTAGTACGAGTTAAGTGTGACCAGAGTTAAGAGTATACATATAGAGTATATTTTTTTTTTTGAGTACAAACATACAAACAGTTATGCACTTACTTTCTAGTTATGAGTACAATTATTTGTGGGTGCTATACAAGAGTATTGTAACGTGCACAGATTTCAGCATCTTATTCATTAGGCATGCTCAAATGTGGTTGATTTTAGTTTAGTACTTTTTTTTAGTTTATTTTATTTTTAATTATTTTTTTTTGGCTAGTGCAAGAACACAGACATATAGACAGGCTACACGCACATACACACTTTCAACGGTTGCGCATGAGCACAGCCTGAACTAAAGTCGATCAAAGTGTAACGAAAGTAGAAAGTAAATAATGTTAAATCGTTATTGATAGATGATTCAAAATACTAGTCAACTAGATAGATAGATAGATAATATAACTATAAATAATACTACAGTTCTTTATAAGCGGCACTAAAGCAATGTGCGAGTGAACACTCTTACAATTTGCAATAAAGCAATGTAGATAAGTACAAAACATTTTCATATTCTTTGCTAGTGGCTTTTGTTATTGTTTCCAAGCTCCTGGGCAATGGCCTGCGGTTGATGACAAGCCGCCTCGCACTGACGTCATCCGAATTGGATCGAATATTAAATTACGTATTTTTCAGATTGCTCTAATGACTCAGAATTAGTATTAATTCGAAAGTGGGGTAAGTCATGGTCTGTTCTATGAGTTGATTTAAGGTAACTTGCATTTTTTAAATTAACATTTTTCTTAAAATTTGTATGCGAACAAAGTAAGGTAAGCTCTATGGTTTTTCTTTATAATATTAAATGCCAAGTGGTTTTTATAATAAAAAACGTAGGGCTTACCGATATAAGGCTTACGACATTCGTTTTACGATATTCGAGATGTTAAATGTATAGAAACTTGTGTATCGATACTCGACATAGCAATATTTAGTTTTGAAAAATGCCCCATTAAGCAATCATTTACGTCATAATTTTTTATGAATACTGCATTTTCGAGGGCCCTACCCATGTTAAATGTCTGGGATACCTGTATTCCAACCATTTATAGTCACGGACATATGCAATTATATATTAATTATATTCAAATTGATTATATGCAAATTGATAATGTCGATTGCCTCATCTTCTTTGGGTGCGAGAACCCATTTAATCCACTGTCATTTGGCATTGCCCTCGCATTCCATTGCACAGGAGGGTTCGAATAAAAAATCTAGCGTTTTAAAGCATCGCCCGACTTGTTTCTTGTTTATCGCTGACGATGCTTTTTGCACATTGCAAAGACATATGTATATATACATATATATATATATCTGTTACGATATTTGTAATAAAAAATTATAATAAAAAAATTTGTATGCAATATATAGAGAATAGAGAGAGAGAGAGAGAGATCAATAAATAAATTGTTTATGAAACTAACTTTGATGCTAAATTTGCGTGTCTGAATTTTGACCCTCTGCTCAATCCAGCTAGGACGTCGACCACTTAACGATGGCTTTTGATATAGAATTGAATTTAAGTTTAGAGTTCATTTTTTATTTATATATATTTTTTTGTATTTGTTGTTTTTTTTTCAAGAAAATTAAATATTTATGGTATTTTTTGTTGAGAATATTAGTTGAATTTTGCCTTTTGCTTAAGTTCTTAGTTTCAGATATTGAAATAAAATTTGTAAAATAAACCAAACACTTTTTGAGACAGATAACGGGGAGATAGAGTAGTTTGATAGAGAGAGAGAGAGAGTGAGTAGAAGTAGTGTAGAGGGATATATTCTTGTTTGGGTTATTACATAACAAACACATAGATCGGGAATTGAACACAATTACAATTGGTTTTTTCTTTTTGAGTGTGGGACTGTTTAGAGCAAAAGAGGAATTTTCGATTTTGATTTGGTATTTGTGATATTTTGCTTTGAAAATTTTGTTTTAAATTTTTGTGACTCTGACTCAACTTGGAAGTTGATTTGATCGCAGTGTCAATTGTGAGTCGCATTCAAATCAAATATTGAATAGCCATTGAATTGTTTTTGAATTGTCTTTGAATTTTGTTTGTTTGCTTTGTCATCTTTTTGCACAAATCAAAATAAAGTTAAAAACATAAAAGTAACAAAAAATATTTATATACTTCTATGAGCAGCTGCTTGGCTCAGTGCTTGCGCCTACGCATAAAAATTTATATTTTTACAAAATGTCAACAATAACAAGTTACGATCAATGTTAAGGCACACACAAAGATGAGGGTGGTGGTGATGTTGTTGTAATGGTTGCGGGTGTAATGGGTGTGAATTGGCAATTGCACAGCGTAGCGCGGTTTCTGGCACAGCTCGTGGCAGCTACATTTGCAATGAGTGGCTGGGAATGCCTGAATAACTGAATGTTAGAATGACTTCATCGAACAGCGGCAGCAGCAGAAAATATGAATGAAAGGAAAATAATTATGGCACAAGTAATAACGTTGCAGTCGAGTGTATCCGACTGCGCAATACTCTGTTCACTGGTATAAAAGTTTGCATAATGCGCTGGTGACTCTTCAGCTGTAAGCTCAAGCAGTTACATTCAAACTGTGCCTTTAGAAAATATACAAATCTTTGCGATATCATTCAGCGTGACTCATAGATATGATATGCATATATATTCTTGTTCAAGTGTCTAGCTTTAATAGACGAGCATTGCATAAAAACCAATATACTCATTTTTCACATTGTAAACAGAGTATACAAATCGTTAACGATATAACAAAAATATGATATAATATTGTGTTTATTAAAACATAGTGTTCAGTTGTCTATTTGGTTATCATTATTATTGGTTGCGAGTAGTCATCATTCGGTTAACACTAGGCAGTACGTTTCAAAATTCAAGATACAAAGCAAATGATTGATTGGTTCCAAATGCAGTTGGCAAAAAACAATAATCTTAAAATTTGTAAATTTTGTATGCAAAATTTGATAGTTCCAAATTAGCTCCTTCAATTTTTTAGTGAATGTTTTTTGGTTGAGGGTTAGGCAAGACACAGAAACACACGCACACACACGCACAGAGAGAGAGAGAGAGAGATAGAGATAGATAGAGAGAGAGAGATGAATGGCATGGTGGACATGGGTGATAGAGTTGTACAGTTAAGGTAATAAGTAAACATACACAACAAAAGGTTCGTGATTTGTTGGCGGGCTGAGTGTGTTGTAGGTGGGAAAAGTTGTATGGAAAGTTTTTAACATTTTTAGTCAAAAGTAAGGAGAAAAAAGAAAATTCATAAAAGTCACACAGAAACGTTGCATAAATACACAGAGACCGCAAATTTTTGTTTTAAATTTTGTTTTTGTTTTTGTTAGGAGACGCTGTCAACAGTCTACACACTTAAAGTTGAGCTCCAACAGGCGCAGAAATTAAGTAAAAAAACATATAGAAAAAATTCACATAAAAATGTTCGGGCTTACATTAAAAAACATACAAGATAAAAATTGGATAATACGAGTAGTTTAGATTCAGTCCAAACGCATCAATCAAGTAAACAATCGATCAATCAATTAGCATTGTAAAGAAAACATGCCAACAGTTAAACAATTTTTCATAAATTATCTAAATAAAATTTTTTGTAACGCGCTTGAACCGGATATTCTAAACACAGGGTCATAAAATGATAAGCAGAGGCTTAAATAAAAATGTAATTACGTCAATTTATAACACTCAACATTTTACGATATATCTGTAAACGTAATATGGCCTAAGGGTTTTAATATTGTAACTCAATATGTAGTTTTGAGTATGGTCCACATCCTAAATTATACAATTGTCGTTTCTTGTTTAAAAAATACGATATTCAAATTTACGATATTCATCTGCGATTTGTTGTATGAAGAATGCAGCGCATTGTGTGTGACATAGTTCAATTCATTGGTTTGTTAATATATTTAAAAAAATAAAATCAAAAACAAATACGATAAAAAAAGAACCATTTAAATAAATGAATATAATTCATGCCTAGAAATCATGAGTATCATTTAATTAGCACATTTGTATTATCAAATTGAAATATTTTCGAGTATATCGAAAGTTAATGTTACAACTTACCGAATCGAGAGTTGTATCGATATTGCCATTGGGTCGATCGGCCAATGTTGTCTCCTTGAGATTAATCTTAACGTGATTGGCCGCTGAGGTGGTGGCGCCACCACGTTGCGGCTTGGTGGCATCCAGCAGCACTTTAAGCGAGGCAATTGCATGCAGCTGGGTTGCCTTCTCGTCCACTTTGCCTGGAACATCATCTTTGTCATTGTAATTGTGTGTTGGGTTTTTTTTGAGGGAGGTGTTTCGATAAAAATGCATACACAGAGTGTGTGTGTACGTGTAGAATATGGGTGTGTGTTGTAGTAGTAGTAGTAGTAGAGTAGAGTAGAGTAGTAGGCGGTGTTTTTGTAGTATTTTTTTCGTGTTTATATTTTGTTTGCACACAACGAATTGAGTTTTGAACGCAAAATCCAAGTGTTTATTATTATTTTTTTTTTCAAAAATTAAAAGAATAAAAGAAGAAGAAAGAAAGAATAAAATTGCATCGATTAAAAATTAGAATAAAACGAATTAACCCAGTTAAATATATTTTCATATTTTTTTCTTTAAATATTTTGAATCATTTGTATTTTAATAAATTTACAAGCAGCTAAATGCCCATTATTAATATATATATATATATTTTTTTTTTGGGTTAGAGTATATTGAAAATATTTTATACAAAATGTTGATGTCAGTTGCGAAATAGCATTTTGGAGGTTGATTATATAGTAGTAGTAGTACGAGTAATAGCTAGAAGGTTAGACACTAAACTAAAGTTGAGGCATAGACTAGAGCGGAGAACGTAGAGCGTATAGAGTTCAGAAAGCTAGTAGGACAGTGTAGGTACAGACACATAAAACAGCATTGAAATCGAAGCATAGTTGAAGGGTAGACGCACATGAGTGTATTGAGAGGGGGTGGGTGTGGATGGTTGGTTTTTTGGGCGGGGGTATTACTAAGCTACAGCTAATTCTAAGTATGCTAGATATAATATACTAAACTAATGCACTACTAATATTTACCGTGTCAGAGTCTCATGGATTTTTGGTCTAACTTTTTTCAATACGTTTTTAAAATTTTTTTTTTTAATATTTCTTTTTTTTTTTTGAGTGTGACAGCGAACTGTGTTTTGCACTAGGAATTAGGAACATTTTTCAATTGAGTTTTCTTTTTTGAATTTTGAGGTTTTGGGTTATTGCGAATGCGAATTACGTTTGGCTTGGGAAAACGGACGGGTTGATATTATTTTTCATATATTTTTTTTTGTAGTTCTTGTTTTTGTTGTCAATGTGGCATGAAGTGGTACGTTTTTGGGGTTGTCAACCGATCGCTGCTAAAAAGCTGCTAACTGTGTACCCCAGATATATGGCATTGGCACTAGCATTTTGTATATACATATACATATGTGTTCATATCGAAAGTATAGAGAGAAACTTAGTTTTAAGCCTAGCTTACAAATAAATTAAATACTATAAAGTTAAGACTTAGCTAATATATATATATAAGATACAGGTATGTTTGTATATGTTTGTTGACTTAAGCACATGCTCTCAAGAGGAACCAAGCACAAGGCATGTCACAAATGTGATGGATAAATATATTGGGAGAGCATTGAATGATTATATATTGAGCTGGCACTATATCGCCTTAAATTCAAGGTAAGTTTAATACTTTTTCAGTAATTAATCTTAATATTTAAAGAATTTCTTTTGTTTTTACTATTGTAAAACCCAGATAAGCATTCAGTTCCTAGATATTAATTTAATTTATGTATGTTAAATAATATTAAAAAGTTTAATATTATAAGATTTCCAGGTACATTTTCTAGTGTTGTTAAATGCACGTAATATCTTGTTGTAAGTCAAACTCTGTAAAAAATATATATATTTAAATATTTATGACCTAAAAGTCGGTTGTAGTGTTGGTAAATTGCCACCATCTTATAACATTTGACTGGGGTAACATTTTTGGGATTATAGTGCTTTATAATGCATACAAGTAGTTTAAGTATTGATAAATTTAAAAAGATAGCACTTAGAAATGAAAACTGTTTTAATGGGACTATGCCTAATGTTTATAATATTTGTATGAATAAGTAAATATCATTTCCTGTAATTTATTTTCGATTTAATATAATTGTTTCAATGCATCTCCCAATACATAACCCACACCGCATTACCTATAAAGCACATTTTTATACATATGTAAACATTGTAAGTACAATAAACATTCCACTTATAGGTAAATATAAACGTTTAGACCTAAAGAAAAAAATATAAAAAAGTAAATTAAGAAAACAACCCGCTCGACTAGTCAACGTCAACTTGATACATGCAGGCACCTCGCTAATAACTTGTAGCTATTAAGTACAATTGAATATCTCATGGATTGTAGCTCATGTGGCTCGTTCTAGGCCCGGGCCAATTTCGAACAGCATTTTTGTACAGCCAATTGTACTAGTTGCTAAGTAATTACAATTAACACATACAACATTAAACGCACACATTGTTTATAAATATGTAAGATATAGATATATATATATATATGTTATATGTACAATAAAAATTATTTTGTTACTGTCACGCGTCAAACTTGACGCTGCAAAAAAGTAAATAAAACAAAACAAACTCTGCGAGCGAAGCATTGGAACGTTAGCAACCAAAACGATCTTAAAGATACAGATACATATACATAGGTATTAACTCATAAATATAAAACGAGTGTATTCATATACATTCGTTAATGCCACTAAACTGCGCACAACATTCTAGGAATGTCTATCGAATACAAGATATAACTATTTCATAGATATCGTTTAATATATAACGCATATGTATATCGTATATAAATGTAACTCCAAACTGACATTGAACAACATAAAATATTTTCGTAACTTTGTTTTTTTCTTTCTGTTTTTGTTTTGTTTTTTTTTTTTTTAATATTTTTTTATATGAAAGCAAAATTATATAAAGAAATGACTAAGCCAAAAATAATAGATATATATAGAAAAATAAATTGCATTTTAATGAGGCAGCAGCACAACTGAAAAGATTGGCATTGAGGCTTGAAGAAAAATTGTAGAGAATACAAAAAAAAAAACCAAACTAAACAAGGGAAAAATCGTAGAGTACATAGAAATACTAATGGCAAAGCTGGAATGTGTAGATTCTTCATAATCATATAAGAACAATTAACAATATAGAAATGGATGTTGTTAGAATGTTGGAAGATTTTTGCATAATATACAAAAGATTTTGGATAGATTTTGTCTTAGAAATTTTGAAGAAATCTTAATATATTCAATTTAGTGAAAGCTAAAAGACGGACGACAGCTCACTGTATCTTTAATTGCTGTAAAATATCTTTCGGATGGAAAGCATGTAGATCATAGATCTGAAGCTCCTTGAAATCTTAGCTTTTGGCAAGCTGTTTGTTTTTGCCGTTTTGCATTTTTCTCACAAGCTTGAAATGTCCGCTGACAATTAAGTTTGGCGAATAAAAAAGATTTCTTACACTTTGTACTTGTAAACCTTGGTATACGCCCCAATGTCGGCCTGGCCCTGGCTGGTTTGGTTTACTTTGGTTTAGTTGAAGTTTAAGCTTTAGCATTAGCTTTGGCTTTTAGTTTGAGTTTTAGTTTGTCTTGGTCTTGGTCTGTGGGCCATTGCCGTGGCAACGCCGCTTGCCAGTTCCATACATATTTATACCCCAACCCAATCCAGTCGGCTATGTGCCTAATACATAATAAATCAATGCGAGCACGTCCGGTGCCGGTGCCAGAGCCGGAGCCGGAGCCAGAGCCGGTGCCAGCAGCGAATACGTGCCCCCGAAAACGCCAGGGAAAACTAGGGCGTTAAGGGGTAGAGGCCTGGACCTGAACCTGCCACTAAACATTGAAAACGGTAATAGGTATAAAGAGTGAAATTGAGAGAGAGAGAGAGAGAGAGAGAGAGAGAGAAGTGTGAAGCGCAAAGCTGTCAATTGTCGAGCGCTAGACGACTTTCAGTCTGGCCATGCCGGCCGTGCTGGCCGTGTTGCCCGTGGTAATTAGATAAGTGGCCTCAAGGTCAGGCATTAAAAACTAACCAGCGCAAAGGCCAAGTCAACAATGAAACTGACAGACAAACAAACAAACACGAGAAAGCAACGCACAAAGCAACGAAGAAATAAACTAAAAAGGAAATTAAGTAAGTATATATAGAAGGATAGAGAGGAGAGAGAGAGAGAGAGATTAATAGTAAAGAGTAAGTAACTTCTTGCTAGCAAGTCAAACATCCAATTAGAAAGAACACAGAATATACACAGACTTTAAAGAACTGAACACAAAGTATTTTTTTTATTTTAATTTCGATGCCCTTGCAGTGGGTTTGATAATTATGTAACACATTGAAGTTCAAGTAAGTTAGGCTATGTGATATATATAATCCTGGTTTTTAACTTTATGTCTTGAGTGAGTGAGAAATAGGAGTAATCGGAACAATCGGTTGAAAACTCCGATTTTATATGAAAATGGTATTTCTTCTTTATGATATTCTAATAAAATTGAACAATTAGGTGCTACAAAATACAAAATACACAAAATCTTATAAAAATAAAAATCAGACTACTTATAGGAACAATCGTTCGAAACTTTAGTTTTTGTAGGAAATACTCTTTTTGTTTTTCAATAAATATGAAATAATCAGCCAAAAGTTAAGATATTTAATTGCTTTTTAAAAATGTTTTAAGAAAATCACATACTGTATCTGATTATTATTTTATATATAATTATATCACAAATTAACCACATTTCTGCAAGGGTATTTCATCTTCGGCTAGCCAAAGATAGAGTTTATTTTCAATTTTAAAAAGTTAGGTATAGTATAGTATAAGTAGTTGGTATAATGTATTTGCTTTTGTTTTTGGATGTAAGCGTTTGGTTTGGGATCTTTGTACTTTGGGGACTGGGAGCTCTTTGATTGGGGGGTTTGGGAATGGTATTGGGGATTGGGATTTAGGTGGGTGGGGGCACACATTAAGTTCTTTTCTTTTTTTTTGTTTCTTTTTTTGACTTGTGCAAAACACACTGTGACAAACTCAACGAACTTACCATCGTGTAGTGGATCTATCGTGTGTATCATTAGCTGTAATAGGCCATGACGGAATTTTGCACCGGTCTGAGTACTACCAGCGGTCCCACCACTGCTATTACCTGTAGCGCCCGCATTGCTCGAACCGGCCGGACCCGAGCGGGTCTCGCTGGCCGCACGGGATGTCACCGAACCGCCCGGCTGTGTGGCCATTGACGTTTCCGATGAGTTTGCCGCATTACCCTGAAGTGAAGTAAGAACGATGGACGGGTGGTACGGTTACGGTTACGGTTACGGTTATGTTGAGAGTTCAGAGTTGAGAGGTATTTCAATTTTATTTTCACATATTTTTTAAGAGCAGTGAAAATGGTTTTTTAAGGAGGGTAGGTGGTTTAAATTTTAGTTTTTTTTTTATTGATGGTAAGCATTGTTGTTGAGAAAAAGGTGAAAAGAAGAAGAAGAAAAGTTTATTATTGCAATTTGTATAAATTTACAGTAGAGTGTTTAGCGTTGTTGTTGTTTATGTAGTAGTTGTTGTTGTTGCTGTTTGGTTGTATGTATTTTGTTGTTGTTGTTTTTTTTTTGTTAGCTGTTGTATTGCTTAAAGGCTAATCGAATTTTTAAGTGCAATTAATTGTAGCCAATATTCAAAAAAAAAAAAAAAAAACGAAAAACAAATAAAAACAAATTAAATCATAAAGTAAACTTCATATATGTGGAAACCACAACACGTAATACAGACAATTGAACAACGTTTACTAAGTATTTTCCAGGCAAACGGACCACAAATCTTAATCTCTAAGCTGGCCAGTTCTTTTAGAAACCATATGCCAAGTTTCGTTAAGATCGTATGTCTTGAACATAATGCCATATTCAATGTAAAAGGTTTTTTAATGCAAAATTGCAAGTCTGCTTGTGGTTTGAATAGCATAAACAAGTTATGTTCGAGTGCATTAAAATTAACACATTTCAAGAGTGCAGCAAACACTTTTAAGAAAACTTTTTTTTAACAACAGGTATATTAGGTATGTTAGGTAGTTAGGTGCATACAACTGGATTTATCGGGTGTTAACAGCAGGCCCAGTGGTAAAGCACCACGGTTGATTGTGTGGCGCTAGAAACGCATTCCAATACCGCTGACTTTTTAGTGGTTTTCGGAAACACAATAACAAAACAACAAAAAATGTTTCAAATTATTAAACACATAAGTTCGTTTATACATATGGAAAAAAAGGTTAAGGTTTTTTAGTAAAACTAAAATAATATACAATTTTCTTTTTTGCAAATTTTTTTAAGTATACATACAAGCTTCAGTTTTTAATGACTTTTTTGTAATTTTTTTTTAGTTTATTTAGGAAAAAAATTTACATATATATACTTTTTTTTGTATTTATCAAAGCGCAGTGGGAAGTTTTGTTGTATTTCATTTTGCCTTCACTATAATCAAAAGAGTTAACACAGAAAACATAAAAAAACATTTGAAATCTTTGGAACAAAAAATTCAAAGAAAAAACTAAAAGCTCAGACTTATGACTGGCCAAAGAAAGCGCTAGAAGTGCGAAGAAAAAACCAAAAATTATTGCTAGCTAAATATGTGAAAATGTTGGATGGCAGCTAATTAATGACTAATATGTATAAATTTATACATATGGCTATCGGGTGATAATTAGTTAAGATATAGTAAATGCATGTCAAGTACGTAAATAATTCTTAATAAATACATACAATAAAGGTACCAGTATATATATATATATATATATATATATATATATATAATGTAAGACAGGTGGCTGTGTGTGACTGTTATGTGTATCATTGTGTGCATATATTTAAAGAAAACACGTCTATCCAGATCGTATTTCATTCATAAAATCACAAGGAGCTATAAAGTGGGGCGCATGAAGGGCTAAATCAAGTTGAGAAATTCCTCAGGTCCACATTTACTTGTTATAAACGTATTTAGCGAACAGGTTTATCCAGATCGCATTTCATTCATAAAAATCTGTTTTAAAGAACTGGCGCGACTTTAGAGCAAGCTAATATATTAAATTCTTCAAGAATATATATGCTGATATAATACGATATGTGTGTTAAGGAAGAAGTCTATTCAGCTCGATTTCCATTCATAAAAAGGGCAAGTTCAGAGTATACTTTGTTCAATTTATTTAAAAGTACATAATTCCGATTCTAACACTTAATACTCAGTGTGATCAGGTGTAGCTATTTCCATGTCTGACATTTTCTAGCATAAAATTAATTGGCGAAAGTAATTATTATTAATAATAATTAATTAATTTTGTCAATCACGCTTAACTACAGTAAACGATTTATACGTGATCATCCTAAGCTGCAGAACAAATTTGTAAGAATTATACAAAAACTGTTGAAAAAGTATTTAAGCTATGCTCGAATTAACATTGCAAGATCACTAAGATCTTGACGCATTCCTTGGGACCAGTATGTTCAGCACACATTTCATATCGTATACTATTTAAATGTCCAAGATAATTGTTCGCATTGCATATCGCACTATGTAAATAATGGGAAATAATTTTACTTTTAATGTTTATCAATAGAAAACCATCGTATGCATAAAATTAAACAAAAACTCGTCGACAGAAATATGTTTTCATTATTAAAATACAAATCTAAGAACGTGAACATGTTTAGATCAATTCAAGAAAGCAAATTCTTGAAAAATTCACATAACGTAATCTTTAAGATTCGTCTTATAAGATTTGAAAATTCTTGTAAAATATTTTTCATATCATAATTTGCTATCATTCAACATGAGAAATGATATGGTCAGCATTTGTTTCAACAACACGTCTGTCTATCTAGATTGTGTCTCATTTAATAAATAAAAAAAAATTTAGATTGTGTTTCATTTAAAGTTTTAAATTCTGCAACTTTTGGGCCAATTCAATATAAAAAATTTCTAGAAAACAATAATCGTTTTTATTGTTTGATATTATTAATATAATAGATTGTGTTTTATTTATCAAATCTACAACTTTAGTTCAATTTAATATTAGAAATTTCTAGAAAAATATTAGTTTTATTTTTGATTTTATTAATATAAAAGAAATAATTGTTTAAATGAACTTTGATGTCTTTGTACAAAGAACTTCATTCATAAAAGGAACACATTTGAAACTGGAGCAACAATTTGTTGTAAAAAATTTGTCTACTCTGATATAATAATGGCATTTGTTTAATTCAACTCCAGGTCGTATGGCACAAATCAAAACTGGGGCGTGTGTAGGGCAATTCAAGATCAACAAAACTAGACTCGTAACTAGCAAGCTTGAGGCCAATTAGCGTGTGGCTCGTGCCCAGGTGAACTACCTCATGGCTTATTATAATGCTAATTAATGGCAAGTCATGTTGTTTTGCCCGATCGAACGCTTAGACAATAACGCTAAGACTCATTCGAGTTTCGATAAAACTCACAATATCACTCGACGCATGACGTAAAATCGACGAGGATCTGTGAAATAAAACGACTCAAAGTGACAGGTCAACTAAATGGTTGAGAAGAGAGAGCAGAGAAAATTGCTAAATTTAGCTCTGTATCTATTTCTAATTACACCTGAAGCGATCAACATCTTTTTAAATGACATCTTTCTTTATGCCGAAGAGCTGTGGAATCATGCCAAAAACATTTTATTATACAAAGAAACACAAAAAAAAAAATGAAATTCATCAGCGTTCAGTTACTACAGGTGCTTAAATCGCATAATAAATTAAATTTAAACTCGCATCAGTAGTGAATCATTTGCGCACAGTTTCAAAAACTCAACAAAAGTTCGAAAATTTCGCCAAAGCCAAAGCCAAAGCCGAAGCCGAAGCCGAAGTCAACGTCAATTCAATGATCTAAGAAATGTAAATTGCAAAATATACAATGAACCTGCTCGAACTGTTAAATTACTCAAAACACGACTCAATTTGTCACTCAACCAGTTTTGGGTCGCGATTTATATATATATATCTGCACTTGTCACCTGTCTCGGGCAGACCCCGAGAAACCAGTTCCAAGAATTAATGCAGATATTCCTGGGATTTTGTAGCTGACGTTGATTTTGTTTACGTTCAAGTTGGATATAATGTTACGACTAGCTAACCCAACCAGCTGATAGCTGATAAAAAATAAAAATAATATACAAAAAAAGAAGCACCACCCCCCGCTACCCATCCAACCAACACCTCAACAAAGACCAGAGATAACCGACAGCGGCTACGCTTCGGGTTTTCGCTTTGACTCAGAGTCTCGGTCTCTGTCTCAGTTACTGTTACTGTCTCCGTCTCAGTCTTCGTCTCAGTCGGGCGTTGAGCTGGCTGCATTGATCGTTGATCGCTGTTTGTGATTTGTATTATATAGCTGGGTTATGCGCTCTGTGCACATCATTTAGTAACGAATCTTGAACCCAAACGCAACGAATATTTAAAAAAAAATAAATATATATATTTAAACGAAACGGGAGAGTGAAACGCGTGTTTTGCTTGTGAAAAGGAACAACAAAAGGAAAATGTTTCAGAAAAGGATTATCGAACTGTTTACGCTACTCTTCTATTGGATGGTGATAACGCCAGCCATATACCAATATTGTAAAACACAAAACTGGATACGCTGGGATCTAAATATACCCTTTCAATCGTTCTCGGATCATGCCACATTCGCGCTCTGCCTGCTCGCAGGCTATGTGACCTTCTATCGCATCGTCATTTTCATTTACATGAAACTAAAAGTTTGCGATGTGCAAATGTGGCACAAGCTGAAGAAGACCCAAGAGGATCCTGAATCGCAGCTAAAGGATAAATCACATTATCAGGTGGTCTCCACAGAGAATCTGGATACTGTCGATGGTGGAGTAGCAGCAACAGCAACAGCAGCAGCAGCAGCAGGTGCGAACATGCCCAAAGTTATACGCACCATTAGCCATCCGCTGCTGGTCGAAAGCGATTTGGCGCGCATTCACATCAAACACGAGACGCGTCCGCTGCACAGCGCCACATTGCCCAGGCAGCAGCAGCAGCAGCATCCGCCCTTCTCTAGTCCCACGCCCAGTTTGCGGTGTGCCCCGCCCGTGCCCTCGACACCGCCGCGTACACCGGGCCTGGCCCGCAAGCTGAGCCACGGTGTCATCATGTCGCCCGATGTCCTTATGGGTACCTCACCTCAGCAACTGCGAACCATGGCCAAGACATAGAAGGATTCGGGATGGTTCAGTTTTTGAGATCGCATCAAGTATTACCACATTAGCCGCAAGCCAAAGAACGAAACGTTTCACAACGTTATCAAATCAAATTTATTCGCAATATTTGCCGAGTCCAAAAGTTGTTGCACAATTTTAGCCAATATTTTTTGTTTTATCGATTGTAATTTACATGGTCGCTCTTCTTGTAACAGGAATAGACCGTTTCGTGAGTTCTTTTAATTAATTTTTAGTTAGCGAATACGAGTACTACTCGAAAAGTAGTTGCAGATTTATATGTATATTTATTACTTAGTTCTAAGTACGATCTTGTTAGCTATTTATCTATTGAATAATATAAATGTGCATGTATTATGATATACTATATATTATGGATATACTATAATAATAAAAGAATGTTCTCGCTGCAAAGAACCAGTTGCACGCTCGTTGTAAATACTTCTTCTTCTTTATAGTGGGGGGAAAATAACCTAATTAAATGAAATAACTATACAGAGGGGTATTCCATATGAAGCTGATAAATTGGGTATATTTGGAATCGTCGTTTTTTTAACGACAAAACGACATAGAAATAAAAATTTGATTGATTGAGTTGGTTTACTTAATTAATATTTAATTTAAAAATATTAAAATTGAATAAGTCAATCAACATTTAAATTTTAATAATTTGAAATTGTAATAAAAGTTACATTTGGTTCAGATCTAGAGTATCAATTCCATTCTAAATAAGTTTTTTTTGTTGATGTTTAACCATTTAAGGTTAAGATTAAATGAGCCAATTGTAATTGTATTTAGTTATTTATGTTTTGTAGAAAACTGATAGGTTCTGAGATTGAAAGCGTAGATCACTGTAGAGATACTTAAATATTTTCTCTTCTTTTTAAAAGAAATTTTCCATTTTAATAAATTATCTTTAAGAAAAATAAAAAATTGATACCGATTAAGCTTTGACTATTTTTTGGACAACTGTTTAAGTTAAACTTCGAAATGGAATAAAAATATTTTTCCTAGTACATATTTATTTTATTTATGTGTAGGTAAATATTAATGAAAAGAGTATCGATAAAATTGAAATCACACATAATATATACTATTTATATATATCAGCGTGATTCAACTATTTTAGTAAAACCACAGTAAGCCAATACAACCGCATTTTTGATGTAAAGTAATAATAAGAAAAGTTCTTAAACTAGAAATAAAGTGAAAGTTCTTCAGCAACAAATTGCTAAGCTTGAAATCGTTTCAATTAATCAGTTCTCGACAAGGCCTTAGTCGAGTATGCTTGAAAGAAATTCTTTGAATTCTTCTGTGTGATTTTATATTGGTTAAGACTTACGCCATATATCTACAATGAATTCGCGGGCAGGGGATGGCTAAATTTGGAATTTGGAGCATTGCAAGAGACAATATGAGAAAAAATCTTTGCAAAAAGTTTGCTTAAAGTATAAAACTGAAAAAGAAGATCTTGAAGCACAGTCCAAAGATCTTGACATTTCGGATGGTGCCACAAAGAAAACTTTGAGAAAAAAGCTGCTATCACGTTTTTAAATTAATTTACATTTGTTTATCACTTTAAAGGTTGTAATAATAAAAAATTGTACGATATAAATTTAATAAAAAAAATAAATAAAATAATACAATTTCCATGCTTTTTAAAAGATTTATTTTTAGAAATCAATACAAGGAGAGTTTATTTTTTCCTATTTATTTGACGAATGGTTAACTGTTAAACTGATTAACTCTCGTTTAACCACATAACAAGCGAGTTCAAGAAGGAAATCAAATCCGAATCCCCCTTTTTAGTAATATTCATAAAACCGAAGGCAACGCACGCATTCCACTTGCGAGAAATCCGTGTGTAATTGTGAATAATGATACAGAAACGAATTGTTCAGCTCTTTACGCTAGTGTTTTACTGGTCCCTGGCCTTTTCGCTATACAAACTACAGAAATGGATCGTTTGGGATCCGAATAATGTGTTTCCGTCCATTCAAGAACACAGTTTACTTATTATTGGTCTGGTCGTTGGCTATCTAATCGTCTATCTGATTGTTGTGCACATCTATTGCCGCCTCAGAAGACACTACATGGAAATCTGGATCATTAATCATCCGGCAGTAGTCGAAATGATGAGTAGAGACCGCTTGGAGTACGACGCTAAACAGCCAACAAACTCGTCAGTATTGATCATGGAGGATGATGAGCCGGATGGCTATCAGAGTGTGAAGCGTGCGCCCAAAGTGCCCAAAAAGCCGCCAACATATGAGGAATGCATTTCTGTGACGTGATTTTGAATGGTATCCACTTTGAATATATATACAACAGAAACTCTGTTTCTGATATTAAATATCAATCAAATCAAATATCATAAAATATTAAAATTAAAACTATGATATATAATGTTTATAGTCATATGTAAATTATTTTCTGATGAAGTATACATATTCTTTTTATGTGCCACATTTTTGAAATGTTTATAATAATAATGATACAAATAAATTGCATGATTTTTGACCACCTCGATGACTGAGAACATAGTTTTACATTGGGCTTGAACTAACTACCTAACCCTAAGTATAGCGATAATATATATAAGTATAATATGTATATGTACATAAAATATACAGAAATAGGTCACTTGCATAATATATATATATTTCTATTTAATTTAACCGCAATAGCTCTAGACGATATATATAAGCTTCTGGTATTCGAACAATTCAATTAGTTTTAAATCAGTTGGCAACCTGTTCGTGTGTGTTCGCAGCGCGAAAATGTTTGGCAAACAGATCCTGGAAGTGTGCACAATAATCACCTATTGGGTAGTGTGCATTCCGGCAGTGTTTTTGTGGCTGGGAAAAAAAATCGATGATAAACCATTCGAGTTTGTCTTTGAACATTCCGATTATTTGCTATACTTGCTAGTGGGCTACCTGGTGATCTATCGCATTGTCTGCTATATATTTATAATACTGAAATCGTTCGATTTGGGACTGTGGCATAAGTTGACAAAAACCAAAGTGGCCTTGGATATGCAGCTCAAAGAGGCCAAGATAGCCTGTGCAAATTTGGATGTTGTCGATGAACCACAAAACTGCCAGACCAATGGACCGCCTGCTATTCTTTCTAACCAGTTC
Source organism: Drosophila nigromelanica (assembly GCA_004149465.1). Classification (NCBI taxonomy): domain Eukaryota; kingdom Metazoa; phylum Arthropoda; class Insecta; order Diptera; family Drosophilidae; genus Drosophila; species Drosophila nigromelanica. The sequence goes on along the minus strand of SCDS01000257.1, from coordinate 21,926 downwards.
AGTTCCTTGTCCCACAAACGAACAAGGTGGCCTTCTTCACCTTTCAAAACTGCGGCACCCTTGCCACCGACACCGTTGGCACCACCTGCACCACCAAATATGATACTTAACGATTGAGACTGTTGTGAATATTCGTAGAGCAAGTGCTCTTCACATGCTTCAAATATAAGTGATTAAACTCGAATATACATAATATATATAGAATATATATAGTAGAATATATATATATTTTTTATACTACCTCTTATATATACTTGCTACCAATACAAAAAAAAAAAAAAATACAAAATTGTAGATAAGATAAGCTAGTGTTTTATATACTTGATCCTGAAAAGTTCTTACAAGTTTCTATATTTTTAATTTATTGCAACAATTATTAAAATGTACTTTATATTTAATAAATTGTAAATTTTATAATAATTTAATTATTAATTTACCTCATGGCAACCGTTTAAACTCTCATCAAAAAATGGAAGTTAGAAGTTAGCAATGATTTCAAAAATTGGGTATTTGAAAAAGTTTTCAAGTCAAAATTTTCAGTGAATGCAGTTTAGCAGAAAAAACCATCTTGAATAATACGTTAAAAAGTTTTTTTTGGCAATTAAGCAGCTTTCATGTTGATATTTAATCAAGTTTTCGAGTTTAATTTAACAGGAATATTAGCCAGATAAAATCAGTTCTCTTCAATGTTCAACAGTATAGGAATATAACACCTTAGCCATATTATTAGAGCGCCCAGAAATATAAAAGACAATTTAACGAACTCTAACCATTTTGTTTTTGTGTTAGCTGGTACATAAAAAATGTGTTAAGAGATTAAGTTAAGATTTATGATCAAAATGGTGCAACAAGTTGGAAAAAAAACCCAAAAAATGTTCTACACATGCGTGCGAGTGAGTGAGAAGATCAAGCTAAAGAATTCAGAATCAAGTTCAGATCGAATTCAAGTTCAAGCTGTGTGTGTGTCTGTGTGAGTGTATGTGTGTGGGTGCATTTGTGTATGTGTGTGCACAGTTGTGATTGGCTGCATGCAAAGTGGTTCGTGTTGTTGTGTGGGTGTAACAGCTTGTGTGTGTGTGTGTGTATTATGTGTTGCGTTTTGTGAGTGGTTTGGTTAAACAAGTCATAAAAGGCATAGCAAATGAGAAAGTGGTGGAAAGAGAGAACAAACTAAAATAAGAGCTAAGCGCTATAGTTAGAGCTAGAGTTAAGTTCAAATTAGAGATAGTTTAAGTAGAGAAGTACAAATTCATATTTCAGTATGAGTACGAAAACAAAACGTGCCGGAGACTAAACAGTTAACACTTGACCAGTGTTGGTAAGCGCCAAAGCTTTTCTATGCGTCATAGCATGAGCTAAGCCAAGCTTATTTTTAATATCATGTCATGAAATATGTTCAAAAAGGTTTCTTTAAATTGTTTTTCGCAACAGTTCTCCAATTGACCTTGACTGACTTTGGACACTTTCAGTTCCTGGAACTGGTTTGGCTGATTTTTGTTATTTTTGAGCTAAAACTCAAAGGTGAAATTCAATTATTGTCAACTCATCAGCATCAACAGCATCACGACCGTCATCATCATCATCATCATCATCATCATCATCATCAGACGTTCAATGCCAAACTCACACATATCGAATTAGTCATGCAGATTGCAGTCTCTCAGTCTCGTTGCGCCTCTCTGGGCCCTTAGTCATAGCAACTAAGACACCTGTTAACTGTTTAGTCTCATTTGTAAAATGCATGGAAAATCACTAGGCCAAAGGAAATGCATATAAGTTAATGATGAAGAAAAAGAAGAAAACAAAAACCAAGCGATTAACAAAACGAAAATATTTCCTGGCAAAGGATTTAAATTTTCGTTGCGTTTATTTGCAATTTCGCTTTCGCTTCAACGACTTTCTTGACTTGTCGTTGTTTTGGTATTTATTTAATTTTTTTTTTTTTTTTAATTATTATTTTCTCTTTTTTTTTTCTTTGGATTTTGTTTGCAAAAAAACTTCCCAACTACTTACTGCTGGCATAAGTTGATCAGTACTTCGGACGCGAGTCACCTTGTTTTTGGTAATCATCTTCTTGACGCAATGCTCCACCTGAACGTTCCACTTCATGAAGGTCACATAGGCGATGTATATGGCGAATAGAATGAGCGCCTCCCACCAGAAGATGCGATTGTCGCGAAAAAAGTAGATCAACACCAGCAGGCTGATGCTGTAGAACGAGCAATCGCGAAAGAGCGGCCACCAGGTCAGCGATAGGACGGTCCGCGAGAATAGCGCACACATCCCGATTACGAACAGTATGTTAAAGACGGCGGAGCCAACGATCGTACCAATGCCAACATCGTCGAACGACACGAAAACGCCAATGACACTCGTGAAGAGCTCTGGGGCACTGCCACCTGCCGCCATAAAAGTTGCGCCGGCCACATCGTCCGTGATGCCGAGCTTTTCAATGATTACGTCAAGGGAAGGCACGAAGAATTCATCGCAGACAATTGCCAGCGCCACAAACATATATATAACACCGATAATGTGCAGGATGACAGCGCCGTTCTCAAGCTGTTCTTTCGTGAATAGATCCTTTGGGAATAATGGCGTTTTCGTGGTGTTTGAACTGTCGGTTAGCGTTTCTGCAAAACAAAAAAGAAAAAACAAATATATTAAAAAAAATTTAATGAACATTAGCGAATTTTATAAAAGACATGTTCATTGATCTCATATTCTACACAGATAAAACCCCATTATCAATCTACGAAAATAGCTGTCATCTTATTCAGTTCAGCACTTGAACCGATTGAGAATCGCATATAAGCCCAAAATTCGCTTGCCTGCGTTTAAAGTCGCCTCCGAATCGCTAGCAAAAGATTAAAACAAAACTTAGCAGCGTTTACAATTTTAATAAAATAATAATAATATAGATAGAGTTGTTTATGAAATGAAATAATATAAATGAATAAGCCCGCTTAACTCTTCAAATACCACTGAATGCCTCTTGACCTTTATTACGATCAAAAAATTCGGTTGCTAGCGTTTAAAATAAGTCAAGAAAAAACATACAATCTTCTTTTTACATTTAATATCAATATCAGTTATTCTATATAGTATAGCTTACTTTAACTTAAGCAAAATTACTAGCACACTTAAATCTACCGAAGGCATTGCGGGTGAAAATGTAAATTTTCAAACGATTTTAATGGCACTATAAACGCTTGGAAACCTACAAAAAGAATTCAAAAATAATTAAATTAATTAATTACTTTAAATTCTGTCATCAATCTATAGGAGAAACAATGACCAAAATGCCATCAAACATGAATATCAATTCGATTATGCCAAAGTTATGGGAGATTGAAATATGGGAGTTATGGATCCGAGAGCTTTACATGTCAAAATTTTTGTTAATTTTGATATGTTTTTTGACCAAAAATTTAACCCCCTCAAAATCGGTTCTAATGTTGTTTTTTATGCTAATTGTGACAAGTACAATCGATTAAAAATATAAATTCGCAATTTTAAATTTTGAAAAAAAATTTCTTTTTTATCAAAAAATTCTAAAAAAAATTGTATTTTCAAATATGCAAAAAACTTAATAGCAGAATTAGTTTAGCAGAATTTTAATTTCGTGATCAAGTGTGAAAACGGCCGCTCAGCTGGATTTGATTTGAGAAGCCCTTTTGTAAAATTGAAATTGAGAAATTTAAAATGATTGTTTTAAATACAAGGAAATATTTGAAATTATTTTGAAAGTTTAGAAGACCAATCAACTACACAAAATGCATATATTTAAAAATAATAATTAGAATATGTTGAATGCCTGAAAGATTGCTAGATAAATACTAGTTGAACGTGCCAAATTTGTCATTGCGACTCGACTGTTGGCACAAAGTGAGGAAGTCTGACCTTTAGTTAGATAGAAACAATCCCAAGACACTTAGAGGCGGCATTTTTTTGCAAGGCAAAAGCAGACACATTGCGCATCATATGTGAACACATATGAACACAAACGCTTACAAATCCCCAATTACACATCCTCAATTAAATAGCACGACCTTTTTGCGCTGGATGAGAAAAAAAAACGCGCGCAAATCGCTGCTAAAAACGCCACGCAGGCGGCACCTTTTGTGAGCGCGCGCGATTTGCCATCGCAATTAACCGCAAAATTATGCAGCACATTTTGCAACAATTAGCAAATCGCGAGTGCAACTGCAACTGCAACAACAACAGATGCAACTCCAATTGGAGTCGTTAATGGCAAATGTTAATGTTTATCATTAATTTGCACTGTTCTTGTTGTTGTTGTTATTATTGTTGTTGTTATTGTTGTATGAGCAATCGTTTTGGCGCGCGTGCCAAACAAATAATCGGCGCGTTTTTAATCGCCCGCGGCAAAAGCGCTGATTCTCTTGACTGATTCATGTCACTTTCATACCCAGCACTCATTAGATGGTTAATTGGGGTATAATTAGTTGGTTATAATGGATGTAAAAGGCAGAAAGAAGTGATATCCGCATTAATATGTATTAATATCAGAGTTTGCAAACTGATTCGCTATATCTATTTAAAATTATATAAATTATTTTTGGTAAATGGCCATATTTACTCAAAGTGAATTTCATTAATTAAAATAAATGACTAATTAGCACATCAGTAAATATAGAAACGTCATATTTTTATACATTTGCTTCATACACAGGGTATTTCATAGTCCAGATATACAGCTTAAGCTGGAGCGAATCATCAAAGTATTTTTAAGTTATAAATGTTTCATAGAAGCATTATTAATTGAGAACATATTTAAAATTCAAGTGTTTTGGGTATGTTTAAGGGGTATATTTAAATATAATTAAATTTGTTGTACAGTACATTTTAGTGTACTTTATTATATTGATACCAAATACTTTGTAAGACTACTGAAGATCTACCTACAGGGTATCTACTAGTCTATATATACCAAGCACCCATCTTGTCTTTGGTCTTAGCTTTTGTTCAGTATTTGTCTGTGCCTGATTTATCACTTTGGCATAAAACAAAGCAAATGCTTTCGTTTATAATGTTTGCTTAAGAGTTGGTTGCTTATCACATCGGTTGCCGATTATATTGCCACATTATTCTATATATATATATATATTTATACTCTGGACTTGATCTATTATTGTGTCGATCGTCGTTGAGTCATTTGGTGGTTGGGCCTCGGTCAACCGAGAATTTTACTCGCACTTCTATGTGAAAACCGGTTACTCGAACAGAGAATCGAAATCAACACTGAGAAACGGGCACACTTGCAATTTGCATGCAGCTAACGGGCGGGACACACCCACACCTACACACAGTGGTTAACCCACCTTTCACAAGGTGCTGCAGGTAAACAAAACCCACACGCCCCTTTCTGCCCCCCTTGCGACCCATTTCACAGTCAGAATTCAAAACACTCAACACTGGTGCGCTATAAATCAATGTTACAAATGAATCACTTGCCAAATGCTTAATGAATGACGATTGCAAAATTTGCTACCTATACCCTAAAGGTGAGGCCCTCGGGGTATGTTCAGGTCATAAATAATATGAGATCTCTGCCTTAAAGGATATTGCAAAACGATATTTATAAACTTCATTCCCTCTAAAGGAAGTGATTAATATTGGTCAAGTGGTCAAGATCTAAAAAAAGTATTGTATTGTATAAACTTTTATTATTTTACTCTTTTATGTACTCCTTTAAATTCTAGCCTTTAATAAAATATTGTATTCCCCATATATATAGAAATATTATTTCCTCTATATATAAAATCTCTTTATAAAGTATTACTATAATTTTCTTGTATTTTATTCAACTATTTTCACTTATAGGGTGTTTCGTAGTGCATCATACTAATTACTGCTACGCCAATTTAACTTGTTTTTTATTTACTGGTTAGATAATTTGTATTTTGTTAGGTTGTAGGCGTGGAATAGACTCGACTACAGTTAGCCACGGGAGACAACGTTTTGAATATCAAACCAGATCATCGAGAAATTTTTGTCATTATGGGTATGAATACATTTATGACTAAGTGTAGAGCTAGGTAAACTGACGGAAGACCGATTGAATACGATGGGGAAGTCATCGAAATAGTAATATAAGTAGGTGCAAATATGAAAGGGCGCAAGGAAAGGGGGAAGAGAAAAACAAGTTTAATCCACTATATATGCAAATTGATTTATAAAGTATGTACATTAACAAACAGATTAACTATGTATATATGGTAAAAAAAAGATAAGTTAAGGTAAATATGAAAAAAAAGGTGTTGAAATAGATGGGAAATTGCTAGAAAATTGTTATGGAATAACGGAAACAGATCGAATATGTAATTAAAGTAATATCAACAGATCTATGAAAAGAGACCGATTTTCTTATATTTATATCTTTATATCTACATCTTAATTTACATCTAGAACTATATTTACACAATACTCTATCTTCTATGCTCCATATTTTCTATAAGTTAAACAAAATTAACGTTTTAATAGAATTTAAAATTGAATATTTTTGCTTAATTTATTCCAGATGAAACCTTTTCAACAGATACAAAAATATTATGAAACGAAAACTAATTGCCTGACAGGTTTGAAAGATTCACATTTTTTAAGTGTGTGACATTTTTTATTTGATTATCATTTGGTAAAAATAAAATACCATGTTATCTGAAAAATACAAATACATATGTATATCTATATCTCTGTATGGAGATGCAAACAATTATATAAATAGAAATGTTGATAATTTGCTTTGTTTGCGTACTCAATTAGATAATGAGTAATATGAAATAACAACTATATATACAGTTTTTGGAAAGCTTAAGATTAAGTTTAGTTTAAACAAGGTAAACGTTGATTAACGGAGTGCTCAAAACTAATTTACATAGAACAAATTAATTTGTAACTGATTGTTCATATTTAACCTAAGAGATATTGAATAATGAACAGATTTTCTTTATACAAAAGCCACAAAGTGAAGTTTATATTTGCTAAGTTTCGTTGGAATATTTAATATATAAAAAATTTTTTTTTTACAAATTGTGCCTTAAATAGTTATCTGATATTTTTATATGTGAAGTACATATCTGGTGAGTTATCATTATATATTTTTTTATTATTATCAAATTTTAGAATTTTGATAAATAATTCAATTTCTGAGTTTGTTTGGAGTATCTTGAAAAACGAAATAAGTTTTCATATCAAATTATTTATTATATTATATATTATATATATTTAATATATATTATTATAAATATATTTTACCGTCATATAGCTGTTCGATCTAGCAAACTTCGGTATGTGTTCTTCCAGTAACAAAATTGTAATAAAATAGCTTCTAAATTAAACTCTTATTTCGTTATTTATCGCAGTCAAAACCAAAATATCAGAAATATATATGTTTTACAGATATGCAGATGTCCTCTTCTAGGCGTTCTACAATTCGTCACAAAATCAAAATGCCTTCCGTGAGGGTATTTAGTTTAATAGCGCGCAGGTCTCGAGTTGAGCAACAAATTTACAATTACTTTTATGGGAACAAATGATTTGTTGTTAATATTTGTTTTATTTTGCATTGTTGTTGATTCTGTTTACAATTGCCATTCAGTTAACATTTTGTGGCATGTGGGCGCGTGCCGTCTGTCTGTCTGCCTGGGTTAGTTACGATTTTTGGAGGCCAATCGACGAAACCAGTTTCAAGTGCCAAAAGTGCCAAAGCGCCAACTTTGGCTAACCGCATGCAATCGAGTAGAGCTCAGAAATCTTCTAGAGCAAACCACACACACCCACACACACGCACACACACACACATAAAGACTCCGACGCGAGTTATGCGTCATTCGCTTGTTGACTCTCGCAGCTGAGTGGAGAACAAAGCCGCATTCGCAATCGCAGAACAGTTGCAAATTGAAACTTGAATCGCTCAGATGGCAGCGGCAACAATTCCAAGCAGTCCGGAGCTGTTCATCAGCCATGCCAGCATTCAGCTGCGGCAGCCACCGCGCATCTACGAGTGGCGCACACAGGTCACAGGTCAGCCGCAGCAGCAGCAGCAGCAGCAACTGCAGTCGGAGCTGGAGGAAGCGCCCGTCGAGTGCATTAAGCAAAACGGCAGCGTTACAGCAACAAAAGGAGCAACAACAACAAAAGCCACGCCCACGTACACGCCCCCACGCATCCAGGGCAATGAGGCGAGACGCAAGAACCTGCCACAAACTCTATGCAACTTCCTCGAGGTGGAGCGCCACGATAGCGCCTGGAATCGCGTGACTAACTAAGATGGCACAGTCAGCATTACTTGGATACACACTCATATATATATGTATACACACTATATATACAATACACTTATATACTATATAAATTAAATGTGCCAACGCTTCAATTGTGGCCACAAAAAAACGGCCTCATTAATTTATGAAATTGTGAATTTATAAGAATCAAAGAAATGTACTTTAAGTTTTAATAATAAAAATGTTCATTTAAAATATTTGATATCACTGATTTTTATATATATCTATGCAGTTGTGTGTCATAATACTCAGCTTTCGTCAAGTTTATTTAAATTCAATACACGAAAAAGCACGTAGCTGGCATATTTAATATTTGTATACCCTGTAGTTATATGTAGGGTTATAGAAACTATAAGAAACATACATTGTTTGATGTACTCTTGCTCTACATACACCGGAAAACCCTTTTGCAATAATGTTATTCAACTAAAAATGTATATGACATGTTTTCTGTAATTTAAGCCCAAGTGCAGGGTATTTGCCAGCCGAACGATTGGTGTATGTAAATAAGAAAAAATTACATTGTAGCTATAAAATGAGTAAATTTACCTTGTGGTAAAAATGTTGATAATAATATTTATTCACTAATGTATTTCTTAAAAAGAATACAAAGTAGATAATAAAACAATATGGAATTTAAAGACTATTAATATATATGTAGAAAAAGACAAATAAAATATTAATAGATTTTACAGATTGAAATTTTATATAATAATGATCTTTGTTCTATATCTACATCTATATCTGTTTCTCTTGTCTCCCTTTCCCTCCATAGTTAAAGAAATATCTCTTTCTCTCTCTCTCTCTCTCTCTCTCTCTCTCTCTTTTTGTCATAGTCAACATTAACTTTGTGCTTGTTATTTCTGGCATTTATGTTTTATATAACAACGATAATGAGAATATTTTAATTGTGAATATTTAAGAAGGTCAGATGTGTTTTTGACGTGCTTCTGCTTTTGGGCACAGCTTTGGATTATTTATGAATGAAGAATGAAGTAAATTATTTTTATTCAATTATCAGTAGTTGTCACGTTCTTCTGTGGACAAAAAATATACACTGCACATAATAGATAATGTCAATTTCATGTTCGTATATATTTATATATAATATAATATATATATATATATATATATATATATATATATATATATATATATATATATATATATATATATAATATAAAAGAATGATTGGGCTGAATTTCTGTCGTACCAGATATTATATATTAGATATTTTGTTTAGTGAAATATATATTCTTTTTATATACAATTGTGTTATCTTGTAAATAAAAGAAAATATAGGCTTCAATGGGTTAAGGTTAAGCGTAATTGAATGCTACACGATAAGAAAATATAGAGTAAGCGAAATACAGGCAAAAAAACCATTTAACTCGCTTGCACGATTTTTTCTGCTGCTTTTTTTTTGCTTCTTCTTGGTTTGTGCGACGTCATCAATGTGCATAAATCACGGCTGAACAAACGCACAAAATTACACGGAGCCGCCGCCATTGGGCCGGAAGTTCATTATGGGGTAGATGGGCGGGCAGGGACGCTCATTGCAAAGCGGAAACTAAGCGAGTGCTCTATAAACACACACACACACATGGGTGTGTGTGTGCGTGTGTGTCGATAGTGGCCGCATGTTTTCACGCTTTGTGAAGCAGCTGCTAATTTATCAGAGAGACAGCGCGCTTTGGCACGGCGCAAGTTTCAAGGTAGCGAAAGGCGAATCGATTAGCGGCCAGCAAAGCGGCGGCAAATAGGAAATGGAATGGGGGAACAAAATGGAAGCGGAACGTGGAGCGTGGAAATTGAAACGTGCAATGCACATGCAAATTGACAGCTTGGGGTATTGGGTAAGCGTCGACGTTGGCATCGTTGGCGTCCCTGGCCCCGCTAGGGTTGTCAAGTGGGCTGTTGAATCAATGCAGAGCAAAATGTGGCAAAACTGGCAATGTGGCAGCGTTGAACAAGCCACTTAAGCCATGCCACACACACACACACATACACACACACACACACATAAACTTTATGAGTTCAGGTTACGAGCTGAGGCTGTTGATGCGACGCTTTGATGAAGGTTCTCAGGCGCCACCTGCAAACCCTGCCGAACCCTGTAAGAGCCCCCCCCCCCCCCCCCCCCCCCCCCCCCCCCCAACCCCTTTTATAATTTTTAAACCCCGTTAAAACCCCCCCCCCCCCCCCACCTCCTTCCCCCACCCAACCATTTTAAGTTATTGTAAAAAGTTTCGTTTTATGTTGGCCCAAACAACAGCAACAAGAACACAGTTTGTAGCTAATCAGGCTCAAGGCATGCTCCTTTGGGGCCAAGTCATAAATAGTTAAGAGTTGGGTTCTCAATGCTGCCTGTGCAAGTGCAAAAATTATGGTTCCTATCTGTTGGGATTGCATCAAATAAAAGGAATGAGGATAAAGCGAAAAGTCTCGAAAGTACCTGAACAAAAATTCCATGTAATTTATGCAGCATTTGCATATTTTATTTAACTAGGCGTTTACAAAATGCTCCAAGTAAAAGACAAAATGTTCCATGAATTTCAAACTCGATAGAATAGAAACGCATTTATGACTGTGCCACTTTGACAACTCATCTATTCTTTTATTGCATTTTATAATTGCAACCAACTTAAATACGTTTTTAATAGAATAATTTTTAATTAGATGATCCATTCAATTTCGTTGTAAAACCTTTTGGAATATCCAGCTGAAATAAATAAATACCCATGCGTGGCATGACTCAACCAACGTATTTTAAATTGCACCTGAGAGCACTTGAATGTACTAAAACGAAGAGAGTTCGACTAAGAAATGCCCTATAATTACTCTATTTTATTTAATTATTAATCTAATTTGTATTTTTTTCTGCCTGGTATGAAATCGATATTTATCTATATTTAGAAAAAAAAAAAAATGATCACGGTTACGTGAATATATATTCCAAATTTGAAGTCTTCATCTCTTACAGTTTCGTTCTTATGGAGAAATCGAGCTAGTCGTCCTGAACAAAAAAATATATATTATGTAGTCTACTTTACATATGAAACCAATATATATTTGTTTTGCCCAATGGATACAGGGTATAAACAGTTATTTATTAACCCACAAGCACTTAAAAATATGAAATTTATAAGCATGATTTCCTCAAATACACAAATCTATAATTAAAACCCAAAAATGCTCAAAGCACATTTAAATTTAGCTTTAAACAGATTAAAACGGTTGTAATTTCATTTACGAATGCAATTATTTATGCAGGACATGATTATAAGCTATGTGCCATAAATTACATAGAATTTAAATTTCTGCTAGGCTAATTGAATTTATTTATTGATAAGATTTTCGTGCATAATTCACAAATTCATTTGTTTGTGCATTGGCGTAGAGTTGGTTGTAAATTGAATTCATATTTAGTAACCGGTTTTAGTCAGAGCGAATGAAATGAATCATACAGTGGCCAGATATTACAGGTGCCTTGGGGCCTGAAATAAAACCCCATCAAAATGAGAGATAGCGGGAAAGAGAGAGATGATATGATGAATCATCTTGTGTAGCAGCTGCTGTTTTGAGATTGATGCATTAGCTAAAATTTGGTTTCGGAATTTCCCGTATTGTCCGTTATCTTAAACTCCTGTTGAGTCACATTTAAAACACACATGGTTAAAAGTGCATGTTAAAGTTAATAGCAAATGACAAAGTACTAGCAGGCTTACCCTGGCAATTAAAGGACGTAATAATTGATTTCAAAGTACATGTTATAGCTCATGGCAATTTTGATACACACATTAATAAACCTGGGTCCCACTGGCAATAACAAAATGTAACACAAGCTCATGTTAAGTCTCATGGCAAAGTTAACATACACATACATGCAAATGGCAATTCTAGCTGAACCAAAAAAGATACTGCATAAAAATGCATGTTTAATTTAATAGTAAATTTAACACGCACATAAATACATTTATGGACGTTTCTAGGCAAAGTCGCAAGATAGCTAAATTCCAAATAAACGGTTATGCCTTTATCATTAAATTAAAAAGACTAATGATAATATTTAAACAAACTAATAGCTAATTAAAATTGTTATCTTATCTCATTTAATGATAAATTTTACTCTCACAGACTTACATTTATGGACATTTCCGAGAAATATTCCATGATAACTAAATTCTAAACAAACGCTTATGCTTTTCTAAAAAAAATATTTAAATGATTTTACGGTGATGATTAAACGAAACGGCTGCTAATTAAAACTTTTAATGTGATAACAAATTTTTACAATTTATATTTTAATCGCTTTAAATCACAAGTTGTGAGGTTTTCTACAGAAATTTTAAATTTAAAAAATTGTATATCTTTTTTTTTGTATCATAAATACGTCACTTAACGAGGAACACATTACGTATATTATAAACGCTTATGTAAGAATACTGGAGAATATCTTACGAAACAAAGAGGTATCAAGAGTGTCAAAGGTGTGTGTAAAAAAACTGAATAGAATATCTTACGAAACAAGGAATTTAACGTTGTAATAAATGCTAACGAAAATCATTTAGTTTTTCCTTTTGTACCATATATATCTTTATATTTTATTTAAGAATCCTACAATTATTTCAATTTGTTTTTATGTCCTTTTATTATTCTACCTATAAAACACAACTCAAGTACTTTACAACAACCAAAGCCTTGGCAAAGAATATTTAAATATTTCCAAGTCTCTTTAGATGTTGAAACTCCTGCGTCTAACATGTGCGTGGCCCTGGAATTGCCCACGCTAAAATAATACAAGCACATATAGCTGACAACACTGGCCAAGCGCTGACATGGTCACACTGGCAATTAGTGGCCTCAAAGAAGAAAAGCGAAAAAGTGGGCATGTCAATAATTAAAAGTCGGCCAAATGTTGTCATTTGCCCTCAGCGCCGCAAAGCGACTTCCTGCCGCCCACAAGGCAGACACACACACACATACACAAGCACTCATACACACACCTAACACACACCCGTATATGGCTGTTTGTGGCGTGCAAGTCGCATGTCCTTGCGAGCCTTTTGCCATTGTTGTTGTTGCTGCCATTTTGATTTATCGATTTAAATTTTGTTGCCGTCTGTTTGGCTTAGCTTTTCCTTGCGCTTTTCCCACATTTTTACATTAGCAGCTCAATCATTATTTTCTGTCTTCCGTTTTTTTTTGTGCTTTTTAAATACTTATGCTTAATATTTTTTTGTGATCTTTTTTTGTTATTTTTTTTTGGACCGCCTGCCGTTTAGGTCGAGGTCTTCTGCACAGCTTTATTTATGGGGTTGGGGTTTTAGTTGGCAGCTTCTTCTTCACTTTTTGCCACCCACGACAAACGTCGTTAACAGTCACGTTAGCGTGCGAGTACGTAACACACACACACACACACACACAGATACACACGCACAAGTATACTATAAGCTGTCGTGTGTGTGTACTTGTTGTTGTTTTTATTATAGCAGCGCGCGCAATTTGGGTCGATGGTAAAATAGAAAAGCCAAAAGCAAGGCGAAAGCAAGCACACACACATGCTCACACACACACACACACACGCACACTCAGAGTAAAACGAACATTTCCAACAAAGGTCGTTGCGAGTAGTCCAATGCACATTTATTTATATACATATATACATAGATACATACATATACACAAATACATATAGCTGTAGCATGACATATACAGTGGTGGCCAAAAATTTGGGCGTGCACATCTACAACATGTAAACCTGAAACTGTTTCAAATATATCCAAATGGTAGTTCTGACAAGCAGATCTCGATTATAATTTCCAAAAGCTCTAAATAAAATCTAAATAAATATGTATTTGATCAAGTTCAAAATAAATAAAAACGGAGATAAAACTGTCAATAGAAATTTCTTGCCTTTTATATGAATGACTTTCACTCTTTTTTTTTGTAATCTATGAAACTTGTCTATGTAAAAGAGGTAGATTTGGATTTTTTTCTTGAGCAGAAAATTATTGAAAAATGTATAACAAATATTTATCGTAGAATTTGGTCTTATAAATAAAATATAAATATTAATAAACAAAAAATAAAGGAAATAAAATAATCATTAAACTAATATTGGAAAATATTTGTTGACTTGAAGCTAATGCTTACAGTTTTTTGAAAAAAGTTATGTTAAATGTATTTGTATTTTCTTGATAGCTCAGACTTAGAGAAAAATAAATTGAACATTCGATCTTTTCTGTCTTGTTAAATCGCCAATTTAAGAGCTCTGCACATTTGCACTTAATTGTGTGGCCAGCACTGTGTTCACACATGCACACATGCACATGCAGGTGCACCCCCACCTCTTTTTTGCTATCTACCTGTCTCACTCTCTCCTTCTGTAACGTTATGTTCGCGCTTTTTGTCTGCTCTTTTTGGACATTTTCTGTTGCAGTGCTCTGGTTTCATGTTAATTGCTCGTAGCGTCGCTTGTTCCGGCAATCTGCGTTAATTTTAAAGCTTGATTTACAGACTACAACTAGTCCTGTCAGTTGTGGTTGTTGTTTTTACAGTTTTGCTTTCATTTTGTTGTTGTTGCTGTCGTTCGCTTTGTGGTTGCAGCTCAACTGCAATTTGCGCCCCAAAGCACACAGCACAATATTTTCGTTTTAGTTGCGCGTATGTGTGCGTTTGTGTATGTGTGTGAGGGTGTGCTTCCGCTACCCTGTCCCTGCCTGAGGTCACAAGGGAGCATAACGAGCCATTTAGCCTGCACATATGTGTGTAGAATAGCTAATAGGCGTACACTTAAATGGATATTTAAAGAGTTTCCACAATTTGTGGTAATTTACAACAAAGGAACAATTAAAATTAAATAAAATTGTTAGGGCTGTTGCAGAAATAAAGTTTATGTGCGCTGTATTTGTATAGTAAACAATGTTTCAGTGCTGCACTCTCTGCAGAGCATCTTCAAGTCGAGTTAACTCTTTGAAAAGCTCGTTCCTGCTGTTTGTTTTGGCCCACACTTTTGTTTTCGGCCACTTTGGGCCGCGTGTGTGTTTGCAGCAGACAGATGGAAAGCGAAACAGACAAACGCAAAAGGGAAGATAAAGTGGGAGATGGGGAAGCGGAGAAGGAGAAGGAAGGAACAACATGCCACGGAGACAGCTCAGTTGAGTCATTAAAATGAGAAATGGCTCCAGGGTGCGCACGCCTAGCCAAACATTGTGCCACGTCGTGTTTAATTGTTGTTGGCCAACAAAAATATATATATATATATAAAAAAAAATAAAATAAATAAAGTACTGTGTGGCCCACAACGTAAGCAGCAGTTGGCCAACAAAAGGTGAAATGAGGTTTTGCCCAACTTGACTTTGCCTGAAGCTCGGAAAAATGCACAAATGCAGTTGAGCCTCAACTGAAGAATAGCTCAGAGTTCGAGAATTATTACGTGTATGTGTACATGTGTGTTGTGCGTGTGAGTGTGGGTGTGTTTGTGTTGTAGCAGCTGTTCCAGTCGCATCAATTATTTATGTTTGCAAACGTTGCGTATATGTAATTTATGTGCGAGTTTATGGGATTGCTGGGCATATTAAATATTACGTATACGTAAAGTTAGCGAAGGTAATATTTAAATCTATGTTTTATGTCAAAAAAGATAAATTATTATTAAATAATAAATATTTTGTGGATCAACTAGGATATAATATTCATTTTTGAAACACATTCTTCTTCTTGAATTCTTTTATTGTCTTTTATTTTAAGAAAAACCTGCATCTTGACATAATATGTATATTTTAGAAAACTCCTTCGACAACAATAAAATATAACAAAAATTAAAAAAATAAGTCAGAAGATCAACACTTTCGATCAACTCCTAGACAAAATTGACATATTCAAGGCTTCCTGACGATAGCTTTAGCACTGAGAGAAAGATTTGACAGGTGAACATGGATATATCGACTTATCTATTGGGTTCTTTAAAATCTATTCAATATCTAACAAATATGTAAAAAATATAAACCTTTTTTATAAATCTTCATATTACATTTTAATGCATTTAATTTATATGTAGATATGCCCCTGCTCGATTTAACTTATTATTAATACAAAATATCACTCATACGCCCCATAAAATGCCTTTTACAAACAATTTCTTTGGATTTTGAGCTATGCAAGTCAAATTCAATTTGCTGCTGCGAGAGAAATCTTCCCCGTTGCCGCCTACCCCCTTTCAATTGAATCGTATATCGCCTGTCGCATAAATCACTTATACAGTTACCCCCCTATCACTCACACAACACCCCCTTTGCCTCATTTAAATACAAATTCCATTAGTCATAGACCCAGGCAAAAGGCCAAATCACGCGTTAGTCGTATTTGTTCAGTGTGTGTGTGTGTGTGTTTGAGTGTGTGTCGGAGCCTGTGTGGAAGTACTTATCCCAGATGAAATTCAATTTCTCGCTGACATGCTTATTGGTAACGCAATGAAAACATTGCCATGACAACAGCTTACATGACGATCTCAGTGACATGTCATCGCAGTTGTCTGGCTTACTGACACACTTGATGACCTGTCAACGAGCTTGACTGTTCAAGTTCAGTTCCAGCCAAATATCTGTCTCTTTAAAAGGTCGTACAACTGAGTCCTCCAAAACAACATTGCTATCATGTCGTGCAGGACAACTAGCAAAACACGTCTTTCAGAGTGTCCTGCCTGATTATTTGTTACTTGTTAACGAGTTAACAGTTCCAACAAAATATTTGTCCATCTGAATTGGTCGAAAGACGAAATGCTCCAAGACAACAATGCTGACAGGTCTTTCAGAGTGTCCTGCCTGACTTGGATATTAATTGGCACTTGATAACGAATTATTCTGAAAATTATTATGAAAAAGATTTTCACTTACCATTGATACCGCGTGTACTAGCCACATTGTCCTCGTTCAGCTGGCTGCCCGGCCGCTGTCGGCCTGTCCCCTCGCCGTCCTCCTCGTCGTCCCCCTCGCCAAACATTTCCGCCGATTGATAAAGGATTTCGGCTTCGTCCTCGTTCGATGTTTGCGATGATTTCACTTGATAAGTGGGTGGCACACCCGGCCCCCCAGCCACGCCTTCCATATTGTTGAACGTGACGTCGTTGTTGTGCGCCGGCTGTTGTTGTTCTTGTTGTTGCTGCTGCTGTTGTTGTTGTTGTTGCTGCTTAACGCTTTTGGGCTTGTGGGCCTGAACGCTGCAGAGGAGCAGCAACAGCAGAAGGAGCATGCAGTAAAGCGGTTGGCCACGCCCAAAGCACGTTGCGTGGACGTGCCTGTTGTTGTTGTTGTTGCTGCTGTTGTTTTTAGTTTTTGTTTGAGTTGTATTTAATGTTAATAATACTAAGCGTTTTAAAATATTTACACAATCGACAATGCACGCGCACATTATTGATAACAAAAGCTTTGCATGGTGTTTTGTTTGTTGTTTTTGTTTCGGTTGTTTTGTTTGTTGTTTCGTTTGTTGTTGTGTATACGCAACATTTGTGTTTGTTGCTGGCACTAGTTGGCAACATTTGTGCGCATTTCGTAGGCGGCCGCGTCGCCGGCGACTGTTGAAATCTATCGTTGTTGTTGTGCTATTGCTGGCTGGCAGCATGTTGCTAAGGCGCATGTTGCCCGGGCGCATGTTGCTAAAGCGCATGTTTTTATAGCTTTCAGCTTTAGCTGCTTTTTGCTGTTGTTGTTGTTGTTGTTGTTGTCGCTGCTGCTGCGGCTGCGTCGGCTGCTGTTGTTGTTGTTGTTGCTGTTGCTGCGGCTGCTGCTGCTCTAGTTGCTCTTGCTGTTGCCATTGTTGTTTGCTGCATGTTGTTTGCTGCAACATTGGACCCGTTAAATGTTGTTACTGTTGTTGTTGCCGTTGCTGCTGCTAATGCAAAACCGTTTGTTGTCGTTGTTTGTGTTTGCTGAAACTATTTATTTACGTTTTTCTTTTAAATTTTGCTTTACGTTGCTGCGCCGTATTTAAAAAAGGTTCGCTCGCTCTCGCTATCTCGCTATCCCGCTCCCTTTCTCTCTCTCTCTCTCGCTCGCTCGCTCTTATTTGCCGCTATGCTTTTGCATTTGCACAACTTTTGCTCATTGTTGTTGCAATATCACACGAATTTATATACACTACTATACATAAATAACAATTAACACAGCACTACACTAGACAAGCAACGTGTTGTTGTTGTTGTTGTTGTTGCTGCTGCTGCTGCTGATGCTGCTGCTTTTGCTGCTGCGGACGCTGACGCTGACGTTGACGCTGGCCGCAGCATTTCCACTACGTTGTTGACGGCTCCTTAGCCAGGCCATGTGTAGGTATGTATATATATATATATCTTATTTTTTTTTTTGGCAAAAGTAAAGCAACGTTTTGGTGTGTATGCGTGTGTGTGTGTGTGTTTGTGGAAAAATTTCCCTGAGTTTTGGCCAGTGTAGCGCGCCAGGACACACAGCACAGCAGCAGGACGACTAGCAGGACAGCACTGCTGACGTTGTTGTGGCGCTGCCAGCGACGCTGGCCGTGTGCTGCAGGCCCACTGGAAGGGATACGACAACGGTCCCCAGCTGGAAGGCAGTCAGATCCAGTTTATGGCAGAGAGTAGTTTATTATAGCTGTTATTGCTGTTGTTGCTGTTGTTGCTGTTGCTGCTGTTGCGCGTGCGTTTCTTTTGTTTACATTTTCGCATTTACATTGAACTTGCACACGAGCTGTTAAATCTGTAAAGAGAGACAGAGCATAGCATAACGCAATAAACAGTTAATGTTGGTCAAACAGTTTCATTTTATACGCTAGCTGCAAAATTTGCATGCTGCGCCAGGCCGCTCTTTTCCGCTCACACTCTCTTTTGAAGCTTTCACGCACGCACACACACACACACACACACACACACACACACACACACAGACACATAGTCTACGCTCTCTGGCGCTCTTTGTTTTATTGCCATGCTTACGCTCTGCTGCTTATCTCCGAGTTCTTATCGTTCTCACGTTTTCTGTTATTGCTTTCGTTTTCTGCTGCGTGTGCTGCTGTTGTGTTTGTTGTTTTAGCTTACGCTTACAATTTTTACTTTCATTTAGTTTAGTAGGTAACACTCATGCCCACACTCTCCCGCTCTCCCGCTTTCCCTCTTTTTCTCTCTCTCTCTCTCTCTCGTTTTCGCTCATTGCTTCATTTTTTTATGTAGCTGCTTGTGGGTTGTCTCTGGGTTCTGTGTGCGGTTACGTTCATTGTTATGCTTTGAGTAGCTGCCGCTAATGTCCTAGCTCCCCCTCCCCTTCCCCTCCTCCTATCCACCACATTCCTCTTCCCCTGCCTTTCATATACGCCTACCCATTCTCTATGTGTGTCTCTGTGTCTGTGTGTGCGCTTTTGAGCCTCGCACTTTTTGCTGCTACCTTCTGTGTGTGTGTGTGTTTTTTTTTTCTGGTGTTCTTTTTTTGTAGTATTTTTAGCCATAGGCCAAAGTTTAGCAAGGAATTTCTACTCTACGGGCATTATTATTAATTATGGCATTTGATGCTCTAGAGCTGCGTATAATTTTGCTGCAAATTGCGTAACATTTTTTGGGCGTTTTATCCTTTACATAATTGCACATTAAATTGATTAAAAATTTACAAAAAAAAAAATGGATTATCCATTTTTATTTCTATGCGGAAAGAGTTTTTTTTTAAACTATTCGTATACTACTATTTCTCTCTTTTCCACTTGATTATGGAACATACCTAAATTTATATAGCATAGTTTTGAGAGCTAAGGCAATCATTGTTTAGAAAATATTGCCTTGCCTCACTTGAAATTATGTTTATATTCATTTAAATAAAATCGTAGACACAAATTTCCAAATGAAAAGCAATTAAAAAAATTTTAATTTAAAAAAAATTGCATGCAACTTTGATGTAAAAATTCGTGAAACAGTAGAAGGTATTTTATATATAAATGTATCATTATTTCAAAATAAAAACAATTTAGTTTTAAATTAAAAACAAAAAACAAATTCCGAAAATGCGACTAAAAACTTAAAAATATAATTATAAAAAATTGTTTTAATTAAGCATAATCTTGAAACAAATGCTATCTTACAATATTTAATATTTAAAGATAAAATTTTTAGGGATAAACAGCAAACTCGCTTTAGTTTTTGTTTTTGTTTTACTCTTTGCCTGGTTACTTAGTTTTATATATTTTGTTTATGTTTTATGGTTTATTAGATCTTATTTAATTTTGTTTATATATTACTGAAATTTCAAAATGTTCTGTATTCTAAAATCAGTTTGTTCTTTTTGGATTTTAAATATATTTATTGCATATATATACACTTTTATTTTTGACCATTTTTGATTTTAATTATATTATTAAGTTTTGAGTTAGCATTTTTTATTTGAGTCCAATTTTGGAACAGACCTCAACAGAACTCAAAAAACAATCTTGCTAAATTTGTAATACTGTTATTGAGATTTAACTCCGCCACACACACACACCATTCCCTCGTGGAACTTTTCGTTTTTTAACATTGTGCTTAACATTAATTGCGGCACCTAAAGGTACGCTATAAAAACGTGCAATTAGTATCTTTTGATAGTGCCATCTCTTTCTGCACCGCGCAACTGCTGTCATTTACAGTTAAAGCTGCGCTTCTTTAAGTCATGCTCAAGTTCGACAATTATGTCATTTACTTGTATTCACTTTTAGTGGGGCGGTGCCAGAGAATACGGACGCAAATGTTTTTTTTTTCAAATATATTTCTTTACGGCTGTCTTTCGGCAGCGACAACAAAAAACTTTGCACACTGCAAAAAACGTAGAAAAACGAAAGCAACGTTTTGACCTCTTTATGAAAGGCCTAAAGGCACGAGAAAACACGCACACTCACACAAGAGCACAAGACTGACACACACACACACACACACACATTTGATACAATGGTATTAACATTTCTGCACTCACACACACACACACACATACACACACGAACAGGAACACGAACACAAACACAGACAAGCGCTCTGTCATTTTTATTGCTTGATTATATAAAATTTGGCTTTGCCTTCAATTTTGTGGAACAATTTTCCATTTCGATTTTGCCATTTTCATATGATTTGCGTTTTCTTTTGCTTGGTTTCTTACGCATATCTTGCTTTTGTTTTTATTTATTTATTTTGTTTTTTTTTGTAGGTATTTTTTAAGTGCAATCAATTTTTAGCAGCTCACACACGTTTAAAAGTTTCTGCACACACAAACACACACATCAATATATATATATACATATATGTATGTGTATAGTTATTCGAACGCACCGTCCGCTTTTTGGTCCTGCGAGGATGTTGTCAGCGCAGCGCACGAAAACGTTTTGGCTCCTTTGCGACCGCGAGCCACGAGTCTAGGGCCAACAGCCACAAAACGAATGGAAGCCGAACGGCACCGACGCGCACCCGAGCTGCCAACGACGGCTTCCAGTCGAGGTTTGCACAGAAACAGGAGCTAAGCCATTTGCTGCAGACTCTCGCTCTCTCTCTCTCTCTGTCTTTGTTTGTGTGCTGTGTCATTTCGCTTGGTGCTGTTCCAATTTATAATTAATTAATTTATTATTCTTGCGTTTTGCATACTTTTACAA
>SCDS01000256.1:0-82550 GCA_004149465.1 Drosophila nigromelanica | reverse complement strand
TCATTTTCGAAAAATTTTTTTTTTCAAAATTTAGAATTGCGAATTTTTGTTTTTAATCGATTGTGTTAGTCATAATTAGGGTAAAAATCAACATTAAACCCGATTCTGAGGATGTCAAATTTTTTGTCAAAAATCATGCCAAAATTGGCAAAAATTTTGACAAGTAAAGATCTCGGATCCATAGCTCCAATACTTCAAGCTTCCATAAGTTCGTCAAAACTGATCCGATTTTCATGTTTGATGGCATTTTGATCATGATTTTCCATTTAGATCGATTTTACATTTAAAATATATGAATTTTTGAAAATAAAATTTTTTGGAAATAAAGCATGTATCCTCCCCTCATATCTGAAAAAAATATTTTTTTTAAAAATTTAGAATGGCGAATTTCTCTTATTAATGGATTGTATTTGTCATAATTAATTAGAGATTAATTCTGTATTGCACAAATAATGCCTGGCTGTATGTTTTATTACACTGTGAACGAGTATTGTGCTGTCGGTTACACCCGACTGCAACGTTTTTACTTTTTATTTAATAGGATCTACAAACGGTTTTTGTTTAATTTTTGTTAAATAATTTATGTGTTGCTATTAATTTGTTTTTTATAAAAATTAATCAGCAGTTTAAGTTTCAAACAAAATTTTTCCTTACTTATTGGCTGATTTTCTTCCTTACTTAATACCTTATAACTTAAATGTATTTAAAATTCTGTTTCTAGTTGTATAAAAGATTAATAATTTCATTTCGATTATGTATCATTAGTAAACAGACAATTCAGTCTTTGGCAGCTTGAGTTTCAATTGATGCATCATATGGGACACACGTTGAAAGCCATAACAATTCAATTATGTGGCTTCATAAAATTGAGCATTAGGATAGGAGAATGGGGGAGGGACTGGTCTGCCGATGCTTGAAGGACATGTTCCTTAGACTATCGAGTTACAGCAACCGCTTGGCAGGAGCTACTCACAGATTGGCTGCCAAGTTAATTAAACTTGGAAACTTGAAGGCATTGAATGTCAAGCATCAAGATGAAAATGTAATTAAGAGATAAAAATGAAACAATGAACATATACATGTATTTGTGTGTGTTTGTGTACGGTACGCCCACTGAGCAGCAGCCCACGTGTATTATGGGGTCAATCCAGCTGATGATAAATACAACAAGTTGATCTCCTGACAGTCGCACATAGAATAAATAATGAATTTATTTTACAGTCCTTTCAAATGTTGACACAAAATCAATCAACTGAATGATGGCAGATAATCAAAAACTAGACAGACAAAAGACTATAAAACATAATACAAAAGCGTGACTAATGACTAATAACTGTAATCATCATAAAGATTCATAAAAATGATATGTGCCATAAGTCTGGTTCGAAATTGGCCGCCGAATTGCCAGCGGGCATGCCATCAAAATTAACGTAGCATCGTAAATATTGGCAGCCGGATTCCACAACACATCCACATACGTGTCCACATTAATATCCATATGTATCCATATGTATGCATCCAAACAAGTATATGGAAAATGTTACAGAGAAGTGCAAATATGCGTTAAATTGCGTACATATTTCGCACAGTCTGAGGAAAACACACTTAAGCACACTTACACCCAAAACACATTTGGTATATTAAACATAAAAATGTCACGACCAGTAAAAGAGGGAGAAGTCTTAAGATTTGGGTT
This sequence comes from Drosophila nigromelanica, assembly GCA_004149465.1. Lineage (NCBI taxonomy): Eukaryota > Metazoa > Arthropoda > Insecta > Diptera > Drosophilidae > Drosophila > Drosophila nigromelanica. The sequence continues at coordinate 80,854 of SCDS01000256.1, read as the reverse complement.
TGGCAAGCGAACAACAGTAAGACTTGAGCATACCCTGTACGAGAATTAACATGGAACTAAACTGAAAAACTGGAATAAATTAAAAAGATTTTTTAAATAATTGTTATTTTCGATGCAGAAATGAGAAAAGAAAGTATGAAGGAAGGAGAGGAAGAATAATATAAAGAACATAAAGAATATATTTTAAGATTCAAAAAAAAAAAATATATATATATTTTTTCCATTTAATAACAATAAGACGTCATAAATCCAGAAAAGAAAACAAAAAGTACATAAAATCCTTGTAAATTTGTGTTATCAAGAAAAAGAGAAATCTACATTTCAAAGCTGAATTTGTATCTGTATCTCTCGTATCTGCATGAAAATTAGTATCTACCTCAATTTAAATTTTTATTTTTCTATTCCTTAATTTTGTAGGGTAGTAAAACAAAAGGCACTTCTCGGACAACGGACCATTTTTAGTCTATTTGGCATCTGCTACTATTTCATTCTGCCCTTGTATATATATTTACCATATGGCTATGGGCGTGGCATATGTACATACTTTCACACACACATACACATTTATCCCATTGCCCGCTAGCCAAAGTGCGAGTAATTATTTTGTTGGCACTTTGTTTTGGCTTTGCTTTTGAAGTGTATTTTTTTGTTGTTTTTTGGTGATTTTGTTGCTGCCCAATTTGCCAGCGGCTTTGGACCAACAGGATCAGTAGCTGAAACTAGCTTATGCCAGGCGCAGGTCCATTTAGGAAGCGCAAAAAACTAAAAGCCAGCAACAGCAATAAAAACAACAATTACGGGCGCTTTTCATATGTTGCATAATTTATGCAAATGTATTTATTGCTGCGCCACAAAGTAGGCAACACAAAACGAAAGGCAGCAGGTTGTGGGTGTATGAATAGAAATGGGGGGATGAGAATTGTAGAGGCTTGCCAAGTAAATAAATGTTAATTTCATGGAAATATCGTTCGCCTGAAAGCAAGGTATATAAAACGTAAACTAAAGCATTCCCAGAACAATTTTAACAAACCCCTCTACACCCCTTAAAAACTTACAGCGGAGCCAAAAAAAATAAACAAACAAGAAAAACCAGAAGTCAACTAAATGTGTATTGATGAACATTCCGTACATGCTGTGCTCTACTTATATATATACATGTATATATATATATATATGTATGTGTGTGTGTGTGCGTCTGCTTTGACTTGTATTTTACATGTTGCCAGCTTGCGGCTGAGCGGGATGGGTAGGGGCGTACAAGAAAAACAAAGCGACAAGCACAGAAAAACATGTAAAATTCATTGAAGCAACCGACAGTTGAGTGTGTAGTGGGGTTCGGGATGTGGTGACCTGCCTGCTATATGTGTATATGTATGTGGGCTACCCCTTGATATTTGCCTTGAGCCTAGGCCGCATAAATGCGTGGGCGTGCGGAAATTTAATAAGAATTGGATTTTTATGTTTTGCGCGTCTAGATGGCATATGGCACACACACATACACATATGTGTGTGCATGCCTGCTCCATGGGGCGTACTTAATTTAGCATTAATACCCATGACAAGCGCGCAAAGAGCTCCAAAAACAGAAGCCCTTCGGCACAACAATGCCCCAAACTTCCCCATCTGAACTGCGACCTTTGTGCTAATGATTTGATTTATTTGCGGCCAGGCAAATGCCATTATTTGCACAGCCGCACAAAATAAATAAATAAATAAATTACTTTTAGATTTCCACTCCCCCGTTTCCGATGCTCATGGAACTGTGAAAGGTATTGCTTGCTTTCTGGCGGCAAGTTAATGATTTTCATTGAGTTTAATGTACGTAAATTAGTGTTAAATTTAAAGTAATTAGAACCTTTCAGTAATGGGCTTTGGTCAAACATAGCATAATTAAAATTACATACGGATATCAATTTATAGACTTGACTTTTAATGCATTGGCAAATTGACTCCCATTGTGCACTTTTTACATACTTTTCATGCTAATTAATTAAATGTGTTGCCATCTGGTAAGCCATTTAAATTTTTTTTTTTTAAATATTTTCTATATGTATGAAATGGTGTATTCAATTTGGATTTTACAATAAATTTACAATGGCCTCAATAGGTATTATAAGAGCCTTAGCTTCACATATATAGGATGAAAATAATGCTGTAAATTTAGCTAGCACAAATCAACTTTCAACGTTAGAGCGGGAAGGGAAGTTAGGAGTATGATTTCCCGTATTGTTATGGGAAGCTTTTATAACAAATTTGGTATCTGTACTATTACTGAATATGAATATGATTTGCTGAATATGATTACAAATCGTTTATAAAACCTTGTCAATAGTTAAGGGAAGTCGACATTTATTTTTTTTAAATACGGAAAGCTTGATAATTTATATATAAATAATCATAATTATTTTTTTTAATACGATTGTTACAAAATTTAACTAGATTGCCGATAAATCATTGTTGTTATCGATAATTTAACGGTTCCTTTGCTTGTAAATTTTCCCCAGCTCAAGTTTGTTGTTCTTGTTGTTTTCGGTGCTTCTAATTTATGCAAAAAATCTAATGAATTTTTATGCAGAAAAGCGCCAGCGAAATGAAAAAAAAACAAGAAGACTGAACCGGATGTGTGAGGTTGTTGGGTGTGAGAAGGCAGGGCAAGAGGGGGCAGGCAAACGACGGCGTTGAGAACTGTGCGAATTAATGAAAATTCATGAACAATTCTTTTGTCTTAAGGAAAACAGGCGGTGTAGGGGTCCTGGGGTTGGGGGTTGGGGTTGGGGTGTCCAATGGGAGCCCATTAACGAGTGCAAATTAAAAGCAACCCCAAATGAAAAACAAAGAAAAGGCCAAAGAAATGGCGAGAGAATTGTTGAAGAATGTGCACAAAATAATAAGCAATAAAGATTTGTGTGTATTATTTTTATGGCAAATTGCCAAACTATGTTACGTAATTGCACATTAAAGCCAGGAAAAGCGTTTTTGGATTTAATTAAATCACTTGAAGCACAGCTTTTGGCCAGGACAAGCGATGAGGCTACGGCAGGTATTTCAGGGATTTATTTGGCTAAAAGCCTCATAAAACCAATTGCTGGAAATTTGCATGCGATGAGACTGTTGCTGCTTATGAAAGCAGTCAGATAAGGCTGACATAAGTCTATCTCTATCTCTCTCTCTCTCGCTCTCTCATTCTCCCTCCTCCCTCCCCTTTTCATGCAGGGCACATCGCAGCCGAAGGGCCTCTGCTGGCTGGCAAAACGCACACGGGCCGCAGATATTCAAGGAAGAGAAGCCCCTGCCCCACTCAGTTGGGGGTCCAGGTACGCCTGGGGTTAGCAATCAGGCATTATATTGGAAATTCAATTTTGATTTGCCATTTTCCTTTACCATTTTCGTTTTGCCTGCGTTTTTGATGTTGCAACGCATTTTGGTCCTTCTACGTCTTTGGTTCAATTGCAGTTCCGCTGAACTTGGGTCTAAATGTGACCGAGCAAATGTCGTATTTAAATGAAATTTCCCTGAAAAGCAGCCTTTGCGTGGAAAATTGCTATGAAAATAGATCATTATGCACTTCTGTGAATGGAAATGCGTCTTTCATAATGGTCAAGCAAAGGGGAATTTTACCAAGAAATAAAAGCAGCTATAGGGGTTTATGATAGAGTGTAACGCAGAAAATGAATTACGTAGAAAGTCAATTTGATCAACTTTTCTTAAAACGAAAAAAAAGAAAAATAAATTATTAAATTAAATTAACGCTCTGAGCTTTAAAATATTTATTTTGTGCTTGGGCTTTATTCTTGTTAACACATTTTATTTTTTAAATATATTATTTATATATTTGAAAAATTATTAAAACTTAAAATGTTGCCATTAATCTGTCGTATTTTGTGATCGATCAAATTAAATTATATTTGAAGTAACTATGTTTTTACCCAGATAAAAAAGTCTATGAGCAATATGATATATGCATTAAAAATTAGAACATCTGTAAAACTTATAATACTGTCTTTACTTTAAACTATTTTTCCCATTTTAATGTTATCGAGTAAAAATTCAAAACTAACTTAAACTAACAAATCTAAAACTATCTTTTATGTGAGCCTTGGTGCTTGACCATGTTAATCAGTTTAAGGGACATTCTCGCAGCATTAGCCACTTGGCAAACAGGCGGAAGACAAATATAAGCTATTAGCAGGATATGCGGTCTCTGGTGTTTATCCTTCAGTGCGCTGTGGTTAGTCACTTCTGTGTGTGTGTGTGTGTGTGTGTGTGTGTGGGTTTGTGGGAATTGCTGCAAGGACTGCAAGGACGAGTTTTATGTGCTTAATCTGCCGCTTGTTGCTGCCGCACTCAATTTATATTTTGGCCCACAGACAAAAGGGCAGTCGAAACCGAAAGAAAAAGTTTATATTTATGCGGCACGTTCATTTGAAGTGTGCAACGTGGCCACCTAATTGAGTGCCAAATTTGTGGCTTTTTCAGTGGCTCTGGCTGGTTTTGGGGCCAACAATTCTGGCAAACAAATTCCGCTAGATAAATCAGCGCCGCATAGGCAAAAGGCCGACGTGTCCCAGCGGGGTCAGCCGACAGACATCCAAGACGGTCGGTCGGGCTTGTCAGGAACATTTCAAAACTTATGAATTAAATGAGTGTGCATAAATCATCATGCAAAATGAAAATTTAAACAGAAATAGAGCTTAGCCAGTCCAAAAAGCTGAAAGTCATGAATGCAAGAAAACTGTGAGCCCAGCATTTGCTGCTGCCAAACAAAAAGGCCAAAGCGTGGCAAAACTGAATCTCAAGTGCGAGCTGCTTAAGTTTTGCTTATGTTTTCTATACACTCTACAAAGAAAGAGTAATGCGATTTGGTTGTTAAACATGTAATGCATCAAAGAAGACTTATCCAACAGCACTAAGTATGCATTTTTACTATAGAAACAATTGGTTGCAAACATAAATATATTGCATATTTACTACATATACGCATGGTCAAAATAAAAGATTTATCATCTTAACATAGCAATCTTTTTCAACAAATTTAATATAATAGAAAATTTAAAATGAAATTAATGTATGCATGTAGTATTTTTGCAATGCAGCCAGTGATATTTCAAAATAGTAAGTGTATATGTATATGTGCATATAAGGGTATTTTGTCTAATGCAGTCAACTATTCTGGCTTATTTTTTCGCCCAGTTTTGCTGCAACTAAGCTCATAAACAGCTGCACGGCATTGGATGCTCGTGGAGGCACTGCATCCACTCTGTCCTGGCTTCATTATGTGTTATTTGTTTGTTTGCTTTCGCCTTCTGTGCTGCGTTGCGTGCCGCTGCATGGGGCATGTGTGTGCCAAGGCATTAAGTGCTTAGCCAGACACGTCACTAGCAGAGGGGGTGGGGAGGGGGTTGCTGGGTAGCGTAACTGGTGGCTCGTGTGTCTTATTATGCTGGCCTTTAACGAGCTGCGCCACTCACAGCTTTGTGTCTATCATTCCTCGTAAAGCATGTTTTGGTTGGTCCACACGCCCCCGCCTTTTGTCATTTCAGATTTCCCGTTTCTGCCATCCTTCCTTGTGCCTTTGGTTTATTCGCATTGCCGTTGGCCGTGCTCTGATTTGTTCCTCTTTGGTTCGGTTCGGTTCGGTTCGGTTCTTTGTCGCGATTAATGGTCGCCCTGTTATTATTATTATTTATTTTTCTTTGTGTGGCGGCCGTGACAGTTGTGCTGGCCGCCATGTTCTTCTGACCATGTTATGTTGTTATCCTTGTTGCTGGTCGGTGGTAGCCATTGACACACGTTGTCAGCGCATTTTTATGCGATTGCCCCCGGAACAACATCATTAAAGTGAGAAAAATATATCTCGCATTAAAGTACACACGCACAGCTGCACAGTGGTTAGCAAACGTTATTTAATTTAAATAGGGAATATGGAAGAATATATAGCTCTAGTAAAATTTAATTCAAGTATGAATATAAACAGAAATTTTTATATATATATGAGTATTACCAACTGGTTGTATTGCCAAAAAGTTGCAGAACATTTTTTGCAGATTTTTAAAATTTTGTTGAAAATAAGGTTAAGTAGAACGAAATTTAACATTTCCTTAATATATTATATATATTAAACCTGCTGATCATGAAGATATTCATATTATGTCTTTTAATATATTAAAGAAAAAAAATATTATAATTTTAAATTGATGTTTAAACACAAGTTAATTTTGGATGTACGCCAAATATATTTTGGATTTCATAAATTTTAATTTCGCTTTTTCCCCCTCTAACAAGTGCTCAACAAAGTCGTGCAAAATATTTGTTGGAAAAATGGAAAAACCCAAACAAGCTTGTCTAATAAATATAAAAAAAATTGTAAGCCCAACATGCTTGTCTAATAAATACAATTAATTGGATAATATAACTCATAGCCCGCACCACTGTGCGTTCGCCACAAGATATGCTGTGGTTTTCTTTTTTATTATTTTGCACATTACACATACCACACGTTAGCCCTGGCGCCCTTGCACCGCTCACACGTGTAGCTGCTGTGACCGACAAACAAGAAAAAAAATGTTTTTATGAAATGAAAATCTTTTTAAAATTCCTTGACCCGAAAGCAAATAACAGTGAAGCAGGGCAGAATCCACAGAGCGACTAAGTAAACAGTATTTGCTGCCAGGCAAAGCAGAGCCATAGCCAGAACCAGAATCAGGACCGAGGTCAGCCATTGGAACCTGGAACGCGCAACAGGACTCTGCCGAGAATGAACGTGGACATCAATCAAAAATGTGTAGCACCCTGCGTTGCCTCAATTGACGCGGGCCACAATTTATGTGCAAGTTGAAAGGGATGGGGTGGTGGTGTTGTGGAATTTTAAATTTTGCCTTGCGGCAGAATTTATTAAATTGTTGCGGTTGCTTCGCTCTTTGCCAAGTGGTCAGAGCCAGAGTTGCCATTGCCATAATTTATGGGTAGAAAATGAAATAATGTCAGAGCGTTTCCATAGAGACGTTACATCCTCTTCGCCGACATACGTCCGCAGCTACAGTGCCTGCTGCAACAGCTCGGACATCTTCCCATTCAGTGGTCTCTCGACAAGTTTGCCAGTTCTCCAGTTTCTTTGGTTTCTTGTTCCAGCTCGTTGACAGTCAGTCGAGAGTTGGACCGACAACGAATCAATCAAATGAAAGATGCAACCGCAAAGGCAACAATGAATGAGCAAATGGCGGGGACTGGGTCTGGGACTTGGACAAGGGTGGGTCAGGGACCGGGGGCTGGGAGTGCACAGATATTGCATTGACGTGACCGATTTTGATTTGTTATTTGGCTTGTTGTTGCCGTCGAAGATTGCAAATCATTTCAAATGGTAGCTCGATGTGATTTGCAACTGCAATTTCATGTGGGCTATTTTACACGTACATATGAAACCCATTTGAATTGAAGGGTTTAGTTCGAGTTGAATGTAAAAAGGTAGCGTGTCTAGAATTAAAAAAAATAGTTTAAAATTAAAATCATATAGCAAAGTTTTGTTAAGGCAAGCTATACTGTTTTTGTTTTTCAAGTTTTGCTATTTAGAACTCGGCCAATTTGTGTAGCTTGTTAATCACAGTTTGTTTTTAAGATTAACTGTATTAACTCACCTATGTATTTAATATGTTACGAAAAATATTTTTTCTGCAATTTATTTATGATGATGAACTAAAGTGACATAAAAAATACTCTCTAAGAATACAAACTAAAATATATAAAATATATTCGTATTCATCAATTAACATTCATCTAACAATCCATGCTGATAAATTGAGTAAAAAGTGTGTTGAATATCTATCAATATTCTTTTTGCAATTTTCTTTTATGACCTTTCCACTGGCACCCCTTGGCTTGACCCCAATTTAGTAGTCTTGTCAGTTTGAAGAGCCCCACAATTTTTTGCGCCACTTGCAATGGATTCACGCATTTTGTAGAGCAAATCGAGCAAACATAAATAAAAGTAGCAGCGCAAAAAAAAAAAGGGGGGGGGGGGGGGGGGGGGGGGGGGGGGGGGGGGGAATAAGGGGACTGGCAGTGGGGTAATTGGTAAATGTTGCAACGCGTTGCCGCTGGCATTTAAAGCCTTTAGCCTCGTTTCGGTTTATTGGCTGGCCACCTATGCATTGGGCCACTTTGCAGCCGGCCATTCCACGTTTGACCACCGGTCAACTACACAAATTTTCATGGGATTTTTAGCGTAGGTGGCCCAAGCAACTGCGGAATATTGCGCATACGCCGCTTTGGGTCTTATCGTGAAAAGCATATTGGCAGCTAGCGGCGCAGCTCAGGACATGAGCGTGCATATTTATGAGCCTGCGCTAAGGACACTGCTTATGGGCTTTGATGTTGGGTGTGATTTGTGTTTTTTCTTCTTCAACGCTTGCCGGGAATGTTGACAGACAGCCGCAGGGAAAGGGTGTCGGTTTAAGGGTCTACATTGTGGGATGCTATTTAGGTTAAAGAATTCCGCTGTTCTGGGCTTTAAATATAGGGTGAAAATCTAACTGACTATTCCAACTATTCCAAGAGTCTGTATATATAAACATATAGAGTATAGGGTGTACATCTCTGGCTGATTAATCCTTATAAAATATATATAATATATATATGTATAGTGCAAGCTTGTCCGTCTGCCCGAACTTTGTGTTATGTGGAGGTGTAAAGAGTTTAAGTTCGATGCACTTTATAGTTCCAGTGTAGAGTGTTTATCCGTCTGTCTGACCCACATTCATGTAGTTTGGGGTGTAGCTTTAAAGCGCGCTTAAAGTTCTAGAGTGATGGGGAGTAGGTGCCACGCCCGTTAAGCTGCCCCACCTTTGCGCCACAGACAATTAGACAGGCAACAAAATTGCTTTTGAGCTGCCACAGCATTTGTTTCGAGTCGTGTTGCAAGTGCCAGACACGTGCCACATTGGCCCCATTTGACAGCTATTGACAACCACTTTTCACATTTTATTGACAACTTTTGGCCTGGCCATGAAGTGCGCTTCAATATGTCAATGGGACAATGGACAAAAGTCGTCAAATTCTATAGAAATGGCATACAGAATGCCATCTGGCCAACAATGTTGCAGTGTCGAGTGTGCGATAAACTTGCCCGCAAATTGACATTTGATAGTCCAAGTGGATGGGATATATAATAGCAGAACAAGCCCTATCCGATGCTCTGCTTGTAACAGCCAGTTATATGTTGCAGTTAACGTAAACAACTTTATTCCACTGACGAAGGAACTCAATCGTTTTACAGGCGCCGCAAATTATGCAACACTTTTTTTTTGCAAAACACTCAAAAAGGCGACTTTATTTCTTATGGCGTGAAAACGGCTAAAAATTATGCATATTATTCTTAGCCGCTTATCAAAAAAGGTTCAGCACAGCGTCATTAAAATTTGGTAATGCTGTACAGTCCTCTAATGGCGACTAGCGAATCCTCTGCAATACTTTTAGTAGCTTAATTATACAAAATATTTGTTATAACTTTTGTCTGCTTTTGACCCAAGAAGTTAAGAGCGTATCTGTGTCTTGCTTTATTTTGTTCGAGTGTGAGTTAATTATATAAACATTCTGATGTACATTTCATCAGCTTTTGTCTTGAGGTCTCCGCATACCAAATTGTTTAACCGTAGCCTGTTCAACTCCTAAGTTCCAACAGCAGCCCTCAGCGACCTTTTTTTTTGGAGGGTATAATAAGTGGCCCCACAGGGATTAATTTTCAGCTATGGCCGGCCCGCAATTATACAACAATTAAGAAACAAACGCTTAAAGCGTTCGCGTCCCCAGCGAGTGGGCTGCTAGAAAATTCTAAATACAGTTTGCCGGGCATGGAAAACTAGGGAGTGGCAGCCCGGCCGCACACAAATTACTACGGCTTAATTAATGGCTGAGAAATGTTGGTGCGTCAACGCGCAAAAGTTAAAGCGCAGCCAAATAGAAAGACCACGCAAAACTGTTAACAAAAAAAAGTTTTGAAGGTGGGTGGCGGTGGATAATGTCAGGCGTTGACGTGGTCTACGTGAGTGGCTGCCTCATGTGCGCGCTGCCAAAGATGGCGACAAGAAAGTGCCACATTTTTCAAGAGCCAAAAATTCGGCTGCTTGACGTCACAGCAGCAAGAAGAAGCGTGGCAACCAAAGATATTTTGACTAAGGAGTCTAAAGGGAAGGGGAAAGGGGGGGGAGGTTAGTGTTCCTGCCACTCCTGGCGGTATATTTTGCAGTTTGTCTGTTGTGTGTGTGTGTGTGTGTGTGTGTGTGTGTGTGTGTGTGTGTGTGTCATGTGAGACATGCTCGTAAAAAGCGTTTGTTTAGCCAAGAGCCAAGCAAGTGGCACATGACACCAACATCCACAACAACAACAACAAGAACAACAACAGGCAGGCAGCGACAAAATGGCGACATGCCAAAACTCCAGAGGGGTAGTTTAGCCAAGGAGGGTAGGGACTGATGTACTGTGTGGATCTGTGCGTTTCTGCAGCGCCCGCGTTTGCTTAGTGTGGTAATGCTGATTTGGCTTTTACCACATCATTATGACTTAACTGAAACTTGTTGTTGCTCTCATTTTTCTTTCTTTTTTTTTGTAGTGATTGTGTTAACAACTCTTTCATGTCGCCACTTTGCTCATTCCTTCTTGCTTTGTTTCTTTCAGGCTGCCAGTTTGTTAGGACGCTTTGCATACCCCACTCCGAGGTCTGCTACGATGGTAAGTTAAGATAGCGCCGACAACAGTCGATTAACTCGATATATTCTATTTACAACAACAACAGCATAAGATTGTGTTTATGAAGTGCCAGCGGGCGTCTTCATCAACTGGGGAATATGACATCAAAATGGTTGGGGCGCAAGGCAACGGAATTGATACATATCTTTTTGGGCTATTTGTAGTTAATGGCTTGCAGCTTACTTGCCTTTATTTTTTTTTGGGGGCTGAGCTAAACACATAGTTCACACAGGGCTTAAATGTTTATGAGGGAAAAACTAAATATTATGAGTGAAAAAAATAGGTTAGCGAAATCTAGTGCGAAATCTGCAGTGCTTGTTAGTTGAATTGTTACTATTCCAATTTGAAGAGGTAAGTTAAGTAAAAATCTATAAAAACAAAAGTCAATCTTAAGGCTCTTTAACAATGTCAGAACTGGACTGATTTGAGCTCAAGACCAATTATGAATTAAAATTAATTCATATAACCATATATGCAAATCTTAAACTACCATAAAATATTTTTGGCAAAACTGGGCCGATTTTCACCAGACTTGGACTTGGTATTAAAAATAAAGGTTATTACACTTAAACTAAATTAAACTAAATATAATATATATTATTCTAATACTAATCAAATTGTATATAACTTAAGGCAAATACTGTAAAGGTCGGATTATGGTCGTGTGTACGCAAGCTAAATATAATAATAGTAAACAATTTTTGCATCGGGTTTACCATTCAATTAACACTCACTGCAGACGCCCTACAGAATGCAGCTCGTTACGTTTCCAATTTGGAGATGTTTTCCAATATCTGAACTAATGACAGGCCTTCAAGTGGTTTTCATTTGAAACCTGGACTGTGCACCCCGGGGTTCTCAGTTGTACTAAGTGCTCAAAAGCAGGCGAACCTGCAATGTAAAACGACTGCACACACACACACTTACACACACAGATGTGTGTGGCACTCCCCAGTCAGAGGTGGCAATGACTGACCGACAGTTACCGAAATTCGCTGCAGATCCTAAAAACCCAAGAACCATTTGTGGGTCAACATGCAACGGGCACAGCTGAGGTTGTTTTTTTTGTTTTTGCTCCTGTTGCAGCCAGGAGTATATTTTCGTATTTGCAAAGCGCTTCAATGCCAGTCGAATTGGAAAAAGGACACCAAACCCAAATGGAAGGAAATGCAGGCAGCACTCAGGGGTGCTGCAGGGCGCTGCAGTAGGCGCTGTTAGGGGAGCGCCAGGCGCTGACTAACAGTGCATTATCGAGAACACACTCAATTACTTATGTAAGCACGCTGAAATTTGTGGATAGCTGTGGGGTGGCAAGAACAATTGCAACAGCAGCAGCTGCTGCAGCTCGAGAAAACCAGCGAAAAATTGTGAACAGTGCTAAAGACAAAAAAAAATGGTGACCCCAAAAGGGAAAAATGAACGCAATGTGAAAGGGAAGTCACATTGAAAGAAAAAACTAGTGTATATTTAGAAAAGTAAACTAAATACTTGTTCTTTTTTGTTTGAACGAATTAAAAAGTGAAATCTTCTTTTAATTTATTTACTATTTTATAATTCATTAAGAAATAAACTTTTCCAGATTTATAATGTCAAATATATAATTTAATTTTAATATTATTTTTTTATTTATTATTCTTACAATTTACGTTAATCAAATTTAAATTTTCGAACGAAATTGAAATTGTAAATTAATTTGAAGAAACTTTGTTTTTTAAAATTTGAAATTCTTAAAATAATTTTCAAAAATTATAATAAAACTATATTTTTTATAATTTTATTTTCTTGAAGAATTTTTGTCTTTTAGAAATCATGTTATTTATTCAAATGTAGTTATTTAGTTTCAACCGGGCGAATGTAGTGAATATTTTTGGTAGTGTATTCACACACATGTGCATATATTGTATGGCTGGTAGCTGCAGTCGCAATTTTTTTCCCCAGACCGCATTTACATTATGCAAATGACGTTTCAGACAAGCTGCAAGGATATGTATTTAAACGCTCGTAAATCAAAGTGAAAACAAAAGGTGCTCAATGCATGGAACCAGAGAGGGGCAGAAGGTCGCCAGAGGGATGGGGAGAGTGAGAGGGCGGGGGCGGGGGCGGGGGGTTGTGTGTGTGTTGCAGCTATTGTAAGACACGCGCTATTAATGCAGTTACATGGCCTATTAAAATTGCGCATAATTTGCATTCGCAGACAACATCTTTGGCAAGTGCATCCCAACCACTGGAGTGGACGTGGAGGACATTGAGAAGTAATTATCCGAGTGGCATTTCAGCGTGTCATTAGCTTTGTTTGCTGAGCGTATTGTGTTGATTTCAGGACACCACTCACCGAGGACCAATCACGTCTGCTGGCCACCATGCTGGAGGAGCTGCAGGGCGCCGGCTTAGGCTGGGATCATCATTATGTCCAGTGCCGGATTCAGGGAGCGCTCTTCTCGCTGCAGCGCCAACAGCAGCTGCCACCGAATCTGTGCGCCAATCTGGCGGCATCGCCGCCCGAGTTCGATGATCCGGCCAGCGCTTTGGCCTACGTGCGCTTCACCCAACCAGAGCCGGAGCAGCTGGACGGCAATGTCGACTACTACGAGCAGGCGCAATTCTATCCGACGCTGCGCAAGAAGCAGTCGCAAGACAGTGGCTTCAATACCATTCTGCATCAGCTGCAGCTGCAGGATCGCCGCCGGCTGCGTCACGATCCGCTAGAGTTGGAGCACTTTGGCGGTCTGGACGGGCAGACGAAGAGCACGCAACTGGAGCTGCCGAGCGTGATGGATGCCTTTCTGGACACGGAACGGCAGCGTCTCCAACGCGAGCAGCAGCTGCGCCTGGCCGAACAGGATGCCAGCCGGAAGGTGGAGCAACAGAATCGCCTGGAGCTCTATCAGATCCTGGCCGATTCGGTCGAGCAGCAGCAGCAGCAGCAACAACAACAGCAGCAGTTGCCGCAACAACAACAGCAGCAGCAGCAGCAGCGGCAACAGGAACAGGATTCGCCGCAGGCAGCGCCCGTCTATTTGCCCGAAGAGGTGAACGAGTCCAGTGAGCTCTACTTTCCGGACAACTATGCGCCGTTGAAGCGTCGTGGACAGCAGCAGCCAGTGCCAGTGCGTTCCTTCTTCCGTGAGCTGGCCAACGAGCAGGATTTGCCCCAGGAGCCGTTGGTCGAGCTGCCCGCACAGCCGGAGCTGATGAAGCGGCGGCCCAGCGGCGACAATGCTGATACCATCCAAGCGCAGGAGCTGGCGTTTGCGTCGGGATTGTGGCGCAATTCGCTGACACCCATGGAGGAGGAGGCCATGCTGGCCTCCAATAGCTTTCCACGCCCCCAGATAGATCAGCATGTTTACACCGAGGGTGGGGTGGTTATGCCACCGGATGACATGATGGGCTTGGGGCGGGGAGACAGCCTGAGGGCGGAGCGTAAGCAAACGCTGCTGACCAACATGCTGGGCTTCAGGCGTCACGAGCGTCTCGATGTGAAGAAACCGGGTCCGCAGCTGGGACCGCCGGCTGAGCTGAGCACTCAACTGGAGACGGAGAAGCCGCGCTACACCGAGGATGTCAACAAGGAGGTGATGCCAGCGCATATCAAGGGCGGCGATATCAACGAGCCGTACAAAAAGAAGACGGTCATCAAGGAGCAGCACTCGGACGAGGATCATGCGCCGCACACCGTAGACACTGAATATGCGCATGTGTTCGTCAAGAACCCGTAAGCTGACTGGTAAACCTCATGGTAAATTCGAGTTAATTGATCGATTTGTATTCACCTCCTGCAGTATCGACAGCTGGGAGGATGGGCAGCGCATCATGAATGAGCTGGCGCAAATACTACACATGCAGGGATACTTTTCTTATTTAACGTACGTTTAACTGACTGGTAAAAAATACAATGAACTCAAAAGTACATTGTACCATATCAAAATATTTAATTGAACTCTTTCATTATTTCTTCTAGAAAGCTTCAACTGTTGTCTTAAAAATTTGTTTTTATTTATTATAATTATTATTATTTCATTTTTTTTTTTATATATATTTTTCTTATTTGACATAAGCCAAATGTTCCTTTTAAAAATGGCCATAAAGTCTAAGTTCTTCGTTATCAAAATTTATAATAGGGATTCAGTTCGTTTTATGTTTTTTTTTTAGCGTTTTGAAAGCAACATTGCTGAGATAATTTACCTCTTGAATGTTGCTTTCATGTTCATGGTAAAAATTGCCACGACGTCTCCGGCTCATTGTAACTTACAATTATGTTTGATATCAACTTATTTTACTAAATCGAAGCCCACCAATTGCAGCGTTCATAAACACGATGTCAGCTTCCGGGTGGACTCAAACAACCCCGAGCGCAAGACGGCCGCCGATGTGGCACGCTACATCAACGAGAACCGCGGCGTCAAGAACAACATCCAGCGACGCGTCGGCTTCTACGTGCTGCACGCTGGCGTCGGCGATCGGGTCAAGGATCTGCGCGATCCGAGCATCACTGCGTCGCGCATTGAGCTGGCCGAACAGGGACCGGATGTGACCCACATCATGGCCTACATGTTCGCCGGTGCGGGCGCCGCGGCTGTGATTGTGATCTTCGTGACGCTGATACTGATCAAGCGGCACGATCGCAAGCGCGATAAGCTGGGCGGCCTGCAGACGGGCATGTCGGGCGCGGAGAGTTGCAGCAAGGATTACCAGGAACTCTGCCGCGCACGCATGGCCGGCAAGAATGGCAACGCTTCGGCTGGCAGTGGTGGTGGTGCTGGTGGTGGTGGTGCTGGTGGTAGTGGTGCTGCTGCTGGTGGTGTAAATACAGCGGAATCGGCGCACAGCGGACGCATCACATCGCTGAGCAAGGAGAACGAGGGTCGACCACCATCCTCACGCTCCAGCACCTCATCGTGGAGCGAGGAGCCGGCCCTGACGAACATGGACATCTCAACCGGACACATGGTGCTGGTAAGTGCTGCTGCCCATGACTCCTGACTCCTTCGCTTGACCTGCTATTAAACGGAGCCATTTTGCAGTCTTATATGGAGGATCATCTGCGCAACAAGGGCCGATTGCAGCGCGAGTGGGAGGCGCTGTGCCGCTACGAGGCTGAGCCCAGCGCTCGGGATGCCGCCTCCCAGCCGCAGTGCGACAATCTGAACCGACCCGGCGCCCCGCTGCCCTACGATCACTCGCGGGTGGTTCTCAACCACTTGGCCAACGCCGAGGGTCTGGACTATGTGAACGCATCAACAATTGTGAGTGTATTGTGAATGCATTATCTGAACAATTTCAGTTTGGTTTGAAAAATGATTTATGCTAGTGATGAAAATATCAAGTTAAGATTCACAATATTACAATATGCAAGCTTTTCTGCTGCTCCCTTAAGAAACATTTCACGCTAGTGACAAAAGCGTGTGGAAAAAAATAGTATCTTTCTCAAATATTGTTATCTTTACCAATAACAAAAAGCTAATGGTTGACATATAATTCTTTTATAGCAGATAAATTTTGCTTTAAAATAAGCTTGTATTTTTTTTTTTATTAAATAAAAAACCGACGTTTGAAATAAAAGTGTGAACCATAAGCAAAAGTTTTATATATGTAACCTCCAAGTATTTTATATAATTTGTCTAATTTTTCAATTTTTTGACTTTTTCTGCTCATTCAAAATTTACAAAACCCATTTCCTTTTTCTCTTTATTTGACAGACTGATCACGATCCTCGTGCACCTGCTTACGTGGCAGCCCAAGGTCCTTTGCCGTCGACCTTGGCGCACTTTTGGCAAATGATTTGGGAGCAGGGCGCCGTTGTTATAGTCGCCCTCTGTCGCCTGCAGGAGAATGGCGAGGTCGCCTGTGCGCGCTACTGGCCGGAAGAGGGTGCCGAGGTTTATCACATCTATGAGGTGCGCTACCCTACAGTTGACTAATACTGCTGTATTAATATTGTAAACATTTTCTGTAGGTTCATCTTGTTAGTGAGCACATTTGGTGTGATGACTACCTCGTACGTTCTTTCTATTTGAAAAATCTGCGCACTAGCGAAACCCGCACTGTCACCCAATTCCATTTCCTGTCCTGGCCGCAGATGGGCGTGCCACCGCAGGCCAAGGCGCTGCTGGACTTTAGACGGTGAGTGAAGGATCCTCAGACAACGGCAGGCTAAGCTCAATCCAACATCTTTTCTTGTTTATCCGCGCAGCAAGGTGAATAAATCGTATCGTGGTCGCTCCTGTCCCATTGTGGTGCACGGCAGCGCTGGCGCCGGACGCACTGGCTCCTACATCCTGCTGGATCTGGTGCTGGGACGCATGAACAAGGGCGCCCGCGAAATCGACATTGCCGCAACGCTGGAGCATCTGCGGGATCAGCGAGCCGGAGTGGTGGCCACGCGGCAACAGTTCGAGTTTGTGCTGATGGCCGTCGCCGAGGAGGTGCATGCCATACTGAAGGCGCTGCCGGCGAATACGTCCGGCGAGAAGCGCGAGCTGGACAAGGAGGGTGGCGCCACCAAGGAGCCACTCAAGGAGGACAAGGCGCAGGAGGCAGCCGAGGAGGAGGCGCCCACCAGCAGCACCAAAGTAGCAGCAGCAGCAGCTGCAGCGGCGGCGGCTGCCAAAGACCAGGAGAAGGAACCGAACCAGGAGCAGCCCAAGGTGTCCACTGAGCAGCGCAAGACGCCGGCCAAAACACCGTCGGCCAAAAAGTAAGCGCGTCTGGCAGAAAGCAAAAACAAAAAAAAATCCTTTTAGTTGAAATCTTGTTTGTTGCAGCGTTTCGGGGGTCTAATTTAGTTGTTGTAGCTAGCATTAATGTATTCGTTTTATTGTTGTTTTCAAATATGCTTTGGTCTAAGCACTTGGAAGGTTCGAAAAGGGCTAAACACGGTCGGCTAGCGTTGGATAAACTTTAAACTGTTCAGTTACTATATATACAGCATATATATATAAATGTACTTCTTAGGCCTATGTTCAGCACAAAATTGCACCACAAAAAGCGCGTGCAACGGTGCAACGCAGCTTGCCACACGGCCGGCACGCCGGCTTTGGGTGCAACACCAGCCCGTGGCATCTAAAGCGCGTTTCTGGCGGGGTCATTTGAAGCGAGTTGGCAGCGCTGCACGCGTGGTGCCCCAGCACTATAAAAATGCACATATTTCTATATAATACATACATATATATATATGAACATAAAGAAACAAGCATATTTGAATGTTATATATACAAGAAAAAATATTTATATATCTATACATATATACATGTGTAGCTGTTAAGCATTTAAATTCAATTATGAAGGCATTTTTCTTACGCGTTTATCGATGTTGGCGAAAAACACACAAACACAAACCATATTGAATACCCCTACTCCTATGTAAAACACTAATCGATGTGCTTGAAATAATCAGCGAGAACAAAAACAACAACAACAAGCAAACAAATGGTATACATATGCCGCAAAAGCCCAAGACACAAACACAAACAAAAACAAAAAAACAACACTCGACACACATCCAAAACATATAAAACACAAATACATATACAAGAGCAGACATATACATACATATAAACCGCAAAGGATAAATGCAAAATTTGTACCTAAACAAAAAACAAAACACAAAGTTCTATTTACAAAAAAAAAAACCAGATACAACAAGACGCTATTGATGTGTATGACAATTAATTATACAAGTTTATTATTATTATTATATATGAAAGCAAAAAGAAACATACTATATATATATGTATACAATATATACATTATTCATATACAATACTTATATCACTTATCGATAACTCAATATCTGCGTGTAACTTTTGAAAACTATTTGAATATTGTTTTACCAAACCATATGTGTGCGATTTATATATATAGTTATATATATTATTCAGTTTCTCATTGAACCGATCCTAAAACTTATGATTTAATACAAGGAAACAAACAAAAATGAAAGAAAGAACAAAAGAACAAACAAAAAAGAAATGAAAGATAAAATGGATGACTTATCCTTGCAATTTGTGGCATCGTTTTAAACTCATGTATTTCTCATCTGATTTCAAGGCAGCTAAACACGATGCTCGCAAATTGTTCGGTTTGTAAACTCTCAAAGAAAACCATAACAAGCTAAAAAAAAAACCAAAAAAAAATAAAAAAAAATCAAAAAAAGCCAATGCGTTTAGGAGGGTGTGCCACACACAAATGAAGGAAAGCTACATCTGGAAATCGAGTCATAATGCAACAAAAAAAAAAAAAAACCAAAAAACAAAACAAAACTGTTAATTACTGCTTTTGCCGCAAACGAAAAAAAACACACACACACACAAAATACATATACACACACACACACACAAAACAAAACGATCAAACAAAAAGAATTCTCCACTCAGGCATGACCCTTTGAATGTTTCAAAAGGACAAATAGCAAACGTAAAACAGGAACTTAACAAAGAACACATGGTTTAAACGCGGTATTTAATATACAAAAATGAAATACTGCACAACACGCTACACGAAACACCACAAGGAACAGCCACAAAGATACAAATGACAACAAAGATCACAAAATGACTAAAGAAAATACAAACTAGTTGATTAAGTGCAAATTATTCAAAATACAAAAAAAAAAAACAAAACAAAAAAAAATAAAACAAAACAAAAACAAATAAAGGATGAGTAAGTAGCAGCTAAGTTAATTCGAAAGCAGTGAATGAAGATGTAACTAAATGCAAAAGCTGCAAGTAAGCACAAAAAGATTACATATAATAAATGGAAATAACTAAGTAATTAACAGTTTTCCGTAGCAGTTGGTGTTTAAAAACATATTGCAGCAAAATGAGTTATTGTAGTTTGAAAAAAACAAAAAAACAAAAACTTTTTGAAAACTAAATGTCAACTAATTAATATTAAGAAAATACCAAAACATTTAACTAGACGCAATATTTATTTGTTAGCATTTCTTTCGTTACAAAAACAAGATTCATTAAAAAAAAACACACAAACACAACACGAAAGCAAAAGAAAAACAATATTACAATAACTGTGGCAAGTCCAACAACATCTTGGGGCTTGCAAAAATCTCAAAAAAACAAAAAACAAAAAACCAAAAACAAAAGGCAAAAACTTATTAACGTGGTAGAAAGTACTTGAAAAAATTAAAGTTTACAGTTTTAAAAAACACAAAAAAGCAAATAAATATTTCGTAGTGAGTTTTTTCCATTAATTTAACAAGAGTTTTTTCAGTGTTAATTAAATACAACAAAATATTTCACAATGTTCTTTGACAAACAAATTAAATAAGTGTACTAAAAAAAATATGAAATAAAAATGAGATGCAAAAACTCTAAATGTATTGTAGTAAAAAGCATAAAATATATATAAAAACAATTATTGATGTTTGATATAATAATATTATATTAAATTAAAAACAACAACCATGCGTAGAAAATTGAACGGAACTTACACATAACACGAAAAAATACCACATAAAATATAAGTATAACAAAAAATAAATATATAAAAATATATATATATATTTATGAAAAGGCATATATATATGTATAAATAATAAGATATTCACCATACAAAATACGATATGTATGGGTATATTAATCAGGCACAAATTTATAATTTCTTAAAGCTATTTTCATTGATGGTGTAACATAGATATACAAAAACCAAACACTAAAATACAAAAAATACCAAACTGAAACTAAACTAAACCCGTATGGGAAGCTGTTAGCAAAGCACACAAGGGAACGGTACATTATGACCCCGGAGTTTTGCTTTCATAAGACAACTCCCGCTGGAGTTCAAAAAGTGAAGCTCCAAAACACAATATATATACATATATATAAATATCGATGTAATATGCATATAAAGGATGCATAGCCATAAGAGCTGTGTGTGTATTAAGTGTAAAAGGAACAAAAATGCCCAAATCGTTTCTTGATCCCATCGAGAAATACGAACAGAACTCAGCTTTAGGGATAGTTAGCAGATTGGACGACCCCAGGACAGATTTAACGACAGACGAACCGGATACAAAATGGTTTGAGTTCCTAGATAAACGCAAGCTGACTAAAGAAGAAACACATTAAATACGAAACAGACGCTGGACAGGCTGTATATACGCACATCTTAACTTCGAACAAACAGCTAAGCCCTGACAAAAACTAACAAGTAAAAAAAAAAAATCCAACCTGACGAAAACCGGACAGAACAGGAGAAAACCCTAATTTAGGACATACAAAATGAGATTTAACGGTAAGTTTTCAATTCCTAAAGTGTGTCGTGGAAATTTCTCGATGCGATTATAGTTGCGATCTTGGTGCAGTATTGTTTATAGATTAAATTGAAATACATATGACGTTCAACATAAAAACCAAAAATTCAAAATTATATTATAATTAAGAACATACTAACTACGACTATTTTACTTAATTAAAAGTATTTGTTTAAATTATTTCAGTCTTTTCAGTTGGTTCAAATGATATACAAATACAAATAAATACAATGACATAAAATATTACAAATATATAAACATATAATATGCATATATCGTACATTAAACATATGTGTGTTGTACTTAAAATATAAAATAAATCCAGAAAATTAAATATACAAATTACAATACAAAATATTGCTGTATATTTCAAATAAACTATATACTTAAGAAAAAACAAAATAACAAGCGCAGGCTTTCATACATTTTTGGAAAAAAAAAAGATTATATTAATTAAGTGCAACATTTAACCAAAAATATCGATGTGTATAACATATATAAATATATATCTGTTTAGCCACTTGGCCACAATTTGTGTTATTAAGCAACAAAACAAAAAAAAATACAAAATATCCACAAAAAAAAATTGAAAAAACCAGCAGAAAAATTTTATGCTGGCTGAGGCCACTTAAAACTTAAATGTACTAACAACTTATTAAAAATGAAACAAAACCACACAAGACATACATAACTACACACATTATCATAAACAGGCAACAACATGTTTATGGTCATACCTATAAAAGGTTTTTTGTGCAAGCATAACTAAGAGATCAAAATATTTAAATTGGAATCGCTATGCAATTTAAATATGAGACAACATAAATATTATAATATAAATGTATACTTCAATTATTTACGACAAGTACATAACTATATACGCATAAAAATATAATATATAAATGTTATTATTCAGCAAACAAACAAAAAATTACTTTTGATTGAATTGACATAATTATCTCCTCTATCAGAGGTCACAAGAAGTTAAGACATGACGTGAAAACATATATCTAAATGTAACGCGCCATTGTGTAATATGCGCTACATAAATATATACATATATATATATAAAACATTATATATATATCTATATAAATTTATATATACATAACTGGATGTATAAATGTAAATCAAAAAAGCTACAAACAAAAAATAATGCGAACAATTCACAACATTGATAAATAGAGCAAGGAAACGAAGACAATTGATAATGAAACAATGTCATCAATTATGTAGAACCGGTAATAATTACGATTATTATTATAATACAAACAACAAAATAATAAAGAAACCCTTAAAAAACAACAAAACCAAAAAACAAAAAATAAGCCGATCAGTAAGCACATGAAACCACTTGAACGATTCTCAGAATGATGCACGTACGTGTATGAAATGCTGCGAGCATTTAAAAAATAAAAAAACTGTAGACTAACACTGTTTAACCAAAGTATTCGAATTCAATTCGATATACTGTATGCTGTAAAAAAACACCACTTACTATTCCCTGAAGAAGGCGTTCAAGGTACTGTACTTAATGCTGTATAGGAAGCCCTATCTAGTTATAATTCCTGCTTGATCAACAGTCACAAGGATTAAGAGACTCAATCAACACGAGCACAACACAAAATACAACAACAGCCATACATACACACACCTTAGACAATGCTGCATTTGCCTTAGGTATCTATGATTTCTCAACTCCTTTTACCACCATGCACTTGGTTTATGCTACGCTTTTGCTTAACTAAACAAAGTTTGCATTTATTAGAAGTTTTTACTTGGTTTTCAATCCAAATCGAAAGAAATAATATATATTTTTTTTCAGCTTCTCATCGAAATATTTTTGACAATTGGCGCTCAAAAATTTGCATCTGTTATTGGTTGAAATTGGCATTTTTTTAAAACATTCGAAATTCTAACATAAATTGGCTAAATAAATTTTATTAATTAAGCAATCATTTTTTGTTAAAATTGGCCGAATATTTTTATTATATTTATATTCTTAAAAAATTATGATCGAAAAAAATGTTTGCTTGCAATTTTAATTTATGTTATTGTAAAAAAACGATATTTACTTTATTCTAAAACAAAAAACTCGATGAAATTTATATTCCAAAAATTTCCCATCTCTAACTAAATTCCCACCCCAAAAAAATATTCCCCCAAATTGGCAATACGAAAAGTACCCATTATTTATTACGTTTATTTACACAGCAAATACTTCACTTTGATAGTTTGGCTAGGCTATATAAATATTCAAATCAAATGCAAATAAGCAATTGCATAAAGTAAATCAATTAAAGCTTCCAAAAACAAAAAGTAAGAATGTAAGTAAAGCGCACGGAAGCGCTATGGCAAAGGCACTAAATTGTTTTTTATGCTATTTATGTTTTTTTGGATTTTTGGTTTGTAAAGTGTTCGGATTAACTCAACAATACACTAAGAGAAAGTCGCACGCAGTGCGTGTATTAAACTTATATTATTATTATTATATATATATATATATATCAGCAGTCGCAATGCTACAAAAATATATTCCAATTGCGAATAGTTATATCAACCAGTTTATATCAAATTATTACATATATATAATCAGATACAATTCACATAAAGTGCACGCGGTTTTCATTTTTGGGAATTTTTTTCATTTGCGTCATATCTGTGCACATGGCGGTTTAAACCAATAGAGGTCACCAGCCTAGAGAAATTTTTTTACGGGCTCTCTGCGAAGAGATCCCTTTTTAGCACATGGAGAAATCCTAGCTACATGAATAACCGATCATGTGTGTTTACACTGAAACAAAAATAGTACTGATAACCAAACAAGATTTAAACATATTCATTATGCAGAATATTCGTACTATATGTTATATATTTATATATATATATTCACATATTTAATCCATGTGTGTAAAGCAAGCATTCAAAAAATACAAAAAAAAAATATGAAAAATAAGAAAACACCCTAAAAACAGCAAAAACTTTTGGCATCAATTTTATTTACATATGTATATAGTAACTACGCCGTATACGTATGCTATTTTCATTTTGTTGGTTCAGTTACTTGGCAAGGTAATACTGTGGATTTTTAAGACAATAAAATAGTTATGCAATTTCGGTGAAATGTCGTTGATTTTATGCCAGATCTGTGGAATATAGCTAGTTAGTATCTCTGACAGTTAGTCACTAAGGCGGATACCCACCGCCAATTCCCGACCTATTACAATGTGCTCGTACTCTCTTCCCCTGTCACGCCCCTAAGTATTTGCCACATGCATAAGCATGCACACCCCTTTCTGTCCGCCCTGCCTCGGCCACCCCTTTTCCCCTCCCGTTGCCATTTAGAACAAAGTAAAAATACCGCGCAACAAAACACAAATGCGAAAAATACGAAAAAAAAGGAAAATAAATAAAATAATAATAAAGCTAGTACAGAAATCGGGTCATAGCCAATTTTATATGCTAGCACTGATGTGGTGGTTCAACCGCATCTGTGCCGGCCTGCCCCGTGTGTTTGTGAGTGTGTTTGTGTGTGTATAATTTTTTTTTTTTTTGAGTTTTCGATTTCATTTGGTATTTTGGCACAATTTCAGCTTTCGTCTGTTTTCTGTTCGCCTGTTACGAATGTCGGAACATTTCTTTGAAATGCCGCAATGAAAGGCAAAAAGCCGCCGTGCAAACGCTTTGATGATTTTCCGCATGCCGCCGCCGTCGTTCCCAACAGCAGCAGCAACACCACCACCACCACCACCAACCAACCAACCAACCAACCAACAACCAACAACAACAACAACACGCAGCGAGAACCAGCGACAAGGAACGTTTTGATGAGCGCGTTTTTGGCCGCCTGTTGATGATGATGTTTGTCGGTGTTTGCGTTTGCATTTGCCATGCCGGGCATATCAATTTAGGGGAGTGGCATGCGTGACGCTTAACTGAACGAGATTACAGAGAGTCTACTCACTCCCAGGCACAGCAACAGCCACAGCCACAGCAACAGCAACAGCCACAGAGACCAGACCCACAGGGCAACAGTGCCACAGACCACAGTGCGGCGAGTTCTTTGTTGTTCCCAGTGCAGCTGGGCGTTGCCGTAACAGGAGCACTAGGAGCAGCAACAGGAAAAGGAAGAGGAAGAGGAAGCAGTTGAGGAACAGGAGCCACAGACTTTTAGTTCGTATCACAAACCGACAACAAAAAACAGCAGCAGTTTAGCCAAGCTGCAGCTTTTGATTGCGGTTTTGATTTACTTAGCTGGTTTTTAAAGCCCTATTCATCAACGCCTTGCCTTTATAGATAGGATACAGTTATTTTTTATGTCTGGTGTGTGCCAGTTTATGGTGAGTTATGTGCGCTTCTGGGAGAGATTAAAAGATTTGTGACTATAATTCATCTTAGGTGACATGAGTTCTTGCAACAATTTCAATTAATATTATATAATTATAATATTTTTGACCCTGCTCCATTACCTTACAGTCTCAACATTTAATAATTTTAATTCCGTTACCTTAAGCTTCTATAAAATTTTTGGTAACACATTTCTTAATAAGCCTATTAAGCTTCTAATATGAAGACTTTATAACTAATATTATATAATGGCATAAATTGAAAGTAAAACGTTTCCGGCTACCCACTGTACTCACAGTGCTCCTCTTCCAACAATAAATTTCAGTTTGAAAGTTTTAAAAACTAGATGACGCCCAACAAGCTATCTGCCCACTCACATATAGATGGCGCCAGTTGTACATTATAAAAAAATTTCACGATAACTGCATTAGTAAATTGATGTCGAAATAGAATATTTTACAAATATCTATTGGCGTATTCTTTTTATTTTATAAAATTGGAATAAATAATTTTTACGTTTATTGTGAAACGCTTTAAATTGTAATGAAATAGCTATAAAAGTAGCTATAAATATTCAATTCACAATAACTGGTTGTTGCCTTAGCTTAAATCTATATCCCTGATAATAAGGGATAGATGGCGCCGCAGCGATAAGCTTCTGCTTTTCACCAACAGATGGCGCCAATCTATAAAACCGGCACAAACAATAAACTAAAGTTTCTATAATGAATTTGTCACAAATTGGGCAATTTCGTCTGATTGCAATTATGCAATTAGCGTAGACGGCCCGCAATTAAATCAAGAAACCCAATATCTTATATTTTAAATGTGTAAAACGTCTCTTACGCCACTAACTGCAAGTTCAAAATGATGGCAAATATGACGAAATTTTGAAAAATTGTGTGTTTTTCAAGGTGTCACCGCGATAAAAGCAAATAATTCATATGCAAAGCGAATAACTCGCGGGTAGTAAAAAATTAATTCTGAAAATTGAATAAATTACGCGAATTATGTAACAGGCGAACAGAAATCGATGCCAACAGACAGCAGAGCAGAAGCAGAAGCAGAAGCAGAAGCAACAACAGTCGCTACCGCAGAAGCTGAGAACCGTTTAGGAGCACTCACACAAAGGCACACACACACACACACACAAACACACATTTACACACACGCACAACCGAATACACACTCGCCCCGTTGGCATAGCCGGAAAATGCTTTTCCTCCAAAAAGTCAAAAGTAATAAGTATGTGAAAGAAGAAGCAGCAGCAGCAGCCGGCAACACTTGAGGCTGATAAACTCAATGCTATGCGGCGAAGGGGCAGCTGCTGCTGCTGCTGCTGCTGCTGCTGCTTCGACTGGATGTTGGCCATAAAACATTTTTCATAGCTGCCGTTTGCCGCCGAGGGGTTGAGGGCTGCGCAGCCGGTACGAGGGGGTTGCAAGTGACTCGTCTCCATGCCACTATCTGGAAAATTAATGTTCAACGTCAGAGTTAGATGCCAAACGACACGGAGAGGGAGACAGCGAGAGCGAGAGAATGAGGGAGTGAGGGAGAGGGAGGGCGAGGAGTGTGCGAGAGCGTGCGTGAAAAATCATCAAAGGTTGCCGCAGCGGCATTTTCGCCTTTGTGCCAAAATCCTCAAAGGAATTTTCCGATATTTGTAGCAGGCGCGCAGCAAGCGCCAGCTGGCAAAGTTGACCAAGAAAAGCCACAAAACACAAACACACACACACACCCATAAAACACACACACATTCGACCTCAGCACGCCAATGAATTTTCCGACGATATGTGTTTTTTTTTTCGCTCGGGGAGAAAATTCGCTTTTCATGTGTGCTACACTCACTCACTCGCAAACACACACACACACACACACACATGTGAGTTATCGATGAGATGCTGCGACGTCAACGCTGACGTCGATCCATTGGCGAGCGTATTTTATTTGGCGATTTTCCCTCACGTTTTCCACAGTGATGTCACTGCAATCGGCCTGCGCGAAAAAAAACACACTCACTTGACAACTGCGAATGGGTGATTTTTTTGAAAGCATTGTTTCGTCCAAAACATAAGCATTAAATTGACATTTTTACGAGCCGCTAAGCCTCGTTGCTACCAATTTTGGTGGCGCATAAAAAATCGAGTAACACAAAGCTAACAGCATTCATTCAAAAAAGGCTTTAGACATAAACATAAAAAACTTAATGAAAGAAGAAGACGACGACGCATAAATTAAATGGCATTAAATGACAGCGATTAAAGTAGTTAACTGATGGGCGAAGGGGGGGAGGAGGGAGGGGGAGAGAGGGGAGTCGGGGCAGGGCAGTGTGGCGTATTCATTATAACAAATCAATGAATCAATGCTAAACTCAAACGCTTTCGATGAGTGTTCTATGCGTGTGCCGCAGCAAATGTAGCACGTGTGTGTGCACAACAACACCAACAACAATTTTTTGGGCGGGTGACGATTGCTTTATGCTTTTGAAACAGATATTTAGGTATACATATATCTAGATATAAATAGATACAAAAATAAAGATTATGAGAATGGATATAAATAATAATATAACAAAAATAAATAATGGGAGGATCAACTTTAGTATAACCGGTATTCACACTAGGTTTTTTTTTTAATTTACTTTACAAATATTTAAATTAATGCATTTAAATTTTTTAAACAGAAAAAAAAAAATAAATAAATACAAAAAAATTTGAAGTAAAACTTGTTTGAGATTGCGTAATATTTCTGAACTTTTTAATTAGGATTTTCTTGAATAACAAACTTTAGTTTATGTTTAAGAAATTGCGACCTTAAGAATGTTTAAGTTGACTTTATAATCCTAATATAATCCTTTTGATTGCCAGGGTATACACAACTATATAAATACTCGCTGCACAGGTTTAATATACTCGATTGCGTCGTTAAAAACAGGGTATGACAAACATCAAACAGCTGCCAATTGTAAGCCATCCAGAATCAAATAAATGTCAGTGCCAGCAGCTCAAAGTGACGCCCCCTTCCCTCCCGCCCAACATCCGACATACATATGTATAATATAATATAATATTTTTGGCAAGTCTCGAATGGCAGCTGGGCCATAAGGCTACAAGAACATGGTCATAATGGGCTAAAGATTACGATTCAAATTCACACTCAAATTGCGAATCAAAATCCAATTCAAATTCCAAATCCTACTCGAGTCTCCACTCAAACGAGTCTCCTCTCAATGTTTGGGCAAATTTTTTTTTTTTGTTGGGGGGAAGGGGTTTTCAAAGGGAGGGGGGGGGGGGGGGGGGGGGGGGGGGGCGACACAACATTCGCTTTGGCATTTTAAACAAAAGTGTTGCAATCGACTTTTTGGTTGTGCGGCAACAAAACATCGCAAGAAGTGCCGCAAATAAATTCGTGTTATTTTTAGGTTTTTCTGCGAGGCGACGAAATGTCTGCAAAGTGTTGGTTGCCTCAGTGGAGGGGAGTTGGAGGAATCGGAGGCTGGGCAGCTGTTGTGGAGACGTGCCTTCAAAATGCTTAGTAATGGACATTTGCCAGACATTTGCTTTTATGCTTTATGAGCGGCAATATTTACCAGCTTGATTAGTCAACTGAACAATCACCAAAAAAATAATAAACAAATGGAGTTAACTTCAACAGCTAAATAAATACTCTTTAAGATTTGCAATATGATATATACAGATAATTATCAAGAATATATTTGATATTATATCGATGATATTTCCTTCTGTGCCTTACATTTTCTGATTTTCATTTTTATTATTATTTTTTTTATTGTGTTTGAATAACAAAATACAATTTATGCAAATTTTGCCTATATATCTGCAAATATCTTTAAATATATACGATATTGTGTTATAGTATTTTTAGCTGATTGAACGCATTATTCACACTGTCGAAACACTGCAAGGAAATTGAAATGTTCTTACTAAGGCCCATCACCAGAAATAGATAGATTTTTAAAGAATCATTATATTATTATATAATATATGTATGTATATAACCAAATTCCTCATACATATATATCAATGTATAACATCCCAATTCAAAAGCAGTACAAACCAAGTTCACATCGAGTTTATTAACTGCTGCAAAAGTGCAGCCAAATCGTGATGTTGGCGCATTCCAAAAGCAACATTCTCACACTTTTCGCACAGAGGAAGAGAACCAAATGGGGGAAGAACAAACAGACAACAATTCGCTTAAGTAAACCAAACACACACCAGGCAAATTGTCACTTGCTTTAAGCACAAAAATTCAATAAATATCAATAGAGTAAAGGAAAAAGAAGATATGTAAGGAGCTAATTGAAGCATCAACATCATCAAAAGCCGCAAAGCCGACAAGCTGCCAGCGGCAAGTGTTCAAGTTGAACTTAATTTCAAAGCCAATAAGCAAATCCCCATAAAGACAAAGAGCCACAGTCTCGGACTCGGAGTCGGAACAACTGTAACGGTAATCATATTAACTAAGCGAGCGCGAAACTTAATTAAATTGCCCAAAAAAGTGCAGGCGAGCGGGCGAACAACATTGTTATACCCTGTACTCTTGGAAAGTGAATAAAAATGGGTATTTTCCAATTGTGCTTAAGTATGTGTCAGTTTTTGTTTTTTGCTTCTGATCAAGTGTATCTAAAATTATCGATAACTCGCCGCGTTATCCACAAATGGATAATTATCGCTTTTCAACCACTCTTTTTGGAGCATATCACATGTTCGTGTTTACCACATTCAGTAAAAGCTTATTTTAAACTTTCGATAACTTTTTAAATATTCCTTCAATCGATAAATATCGATTTTGGGCTACTGTTTTCTGAGCATAAATTGCGGAGATACCTTAATTGGTTCATAATTTGCCGCATGTCATTCTTAGAGCGAAAATATTTTATTTATTTATTTATTTTGGATTTAGGATTTCTGATCTACACACACTTTTAAATTAGATATTACAGCCCCTAAATTTCATGACAAACGCACAGTTAATAAATGTATTTTTAAAAATTAAACTTCCCTTAGGATAGGGGTATTACATAGAGTATACGCGAGTCTGGCAGTCTTCAACACTCATTTGTTGTTTTTATTGCTGCTTCGGTTGAGGCTGAGACTGTGGCTGAGTCGACGGATGCGCTTAAATAATATTAAAATATGCGAATTTTGCTGAGACGACAATGGGAAAAAAACGCCAAAAAGGAATTTACTTAATGGAAACAACGACGACAGCAACATCAACAACAACGACAGCAACACCAACAACCTCGTAATGATGTTGTTGCCGCTGTTGTTGGCGGCTGCTGCATGTTAAATGCTGCCGCCATTTGTCTGGGTAGCAGCGACTAACTGTTAACGGCTGGGCTTGGGACGCCCCCAACTGCATTCCAGCACGCCAAGCAAAATGTGAATAAACTAATCTAACTGCATGTTGCATGCCACACAGTGGCAGCAGCAAGAACAACAGCCACAGCAAAGCTGCAGGGCCATTAAATTATGGCTAATAATAATGCAATTTGCAGCCGCATTTGAGACGTCTCAAAACTGACAGTTGCATTGAAGAGCAGCCAATTTGCTGCCACTTGTGGCAAGGTGTTGGCCAAACTAATTGCCTGCCCATGGATCTTGAATTATCAGAGGACGAGCTAAGAAATATATATCAAAGCTAAACCTGATATTTTTTTAAAGTGTATTCTACATAAATGTATTATTAAAAATGTATTTCATTCGAGTCAAGTAGAGTAAATTTATTTATAAAATATTTAAAAATTAAATTTATAACAAATAAAACAAAAATATCTATAACATAGATATAATATATATATTTTTTATTACATTAAATTTAAGAACTATTTATTTATTTATAATTTAGAAAAAATAATATTAATATATATTTTTTTTAATTTAAAACATTAATTGCTCTGATTATTTGATAAATAACAGAGTAGATTCCGCATAAGTTCCCATTAAGGTAGGAACCACTCCGAAAATAACATTTGGCTTAAAATTTATGTTTTTTGGACTGAACTTTGAACTCATGTCGCTGGCACTTCGGGTCGTTGGTTGGCTTTTGTTGTGGCCGCCTCAAACAGAATGCAAATGGAAAGGAAACTAAATGGAAACTAATGGAAACACGTGATAAAATCAACTTCCGCAGGATTACAAAGTCAGCGCCCTGCCATTGGCTGCCACTAGGCTCCGGTTCGGAGTCGGAGACCCGGGGTCTTGGGGTCAACTACTGACCCAGGCAGCTGCCGTTGCGCATGCGCGGACAACAACGCCGATGGATTTGGGATGGATTTGCCATGGCAACAGAAAACAACAACGACAAACAGAAATAACAATAATAAGGGTAAAGGCGTGTTAAAGGATAATGTGTCGGCGTAGCGGGTGCTATGCTCAAACATCTCATGTTGCCCGACCGTGCACCCATAAGATACTGCGCTAAAAGGATTTACAGATACTTTATGCTTACTTTAATTGGTTTGTCTGCCAGCGCCACGCGCCGCCTCTCTAAGTGGACTTTAATATTGGGCTTCGAATTGTTGTTGTTTGACTGCGTGATTGCGGCAGCTGTTGCCAACTGCATCAGCATCAGCAGCAACAGCAACATCAACAGACCTAACCCATCAGACATCAGTTGGCAATTATGTGCCGTTCTGCGCATATCCTTGCCAAAAAAAAATAAAATAAAAATAAACTGCAATTGCCACATCCTTTTTCTGTGGGGACAACACCGCAAAACCACAGCGGCAACAGCAGGACAAAAATAGCCATCAAGCAAAAAGGCAATTAATCACGCAAACCTCAAAGTAACTACAATAAATCGACTGAATGCGAAATATTGGGGTTGGACCGACCATATGTTACCCTTGATAAAACTACAAAAAAAAACGAAAACAAAAATTGTACTAATAAAATAGGCAGAAAGCACGGAAATGTATTCGAATTCAAAATTTTAGAACTTGAACTTTATAAAGAAACCCATTTTGATAAAATATTTAAAACAATTTGTATTTTTAAGAAATGCATATATTTGAAATGAAATAAAATATCATCAAACATGAAAATCGGTTAAATTTTGACAAGGTTATGGGAGCTTGAAAAGGAGGAGCTACGAACATTTTTGCGAAAAATGTGTTGTCCAGCTTTAAAAGACATAACAAATATATTGATTACATTAGTTAATTATCGCGCCCCCACTGTGTTTTATCTAACGCGGGTAAACAACACCCCAAAATATACTCTTTCCACTTCGTAAACAAGTGTAAACATCTTAAAATCGATTATAAAATGGTAAACTTTTTTGTCAAAAATGCATGCAAAAATTTTAACTAATGCTGATCGAATTTTGCAAATATTGAATTACTTTAATATATTTTTAATACATTAAAACAGTTTGATATTTAGAAACTCAATTTTTTCGATTTTTTTTTTTTTTTGCATTTCTGGTATCTTAAAATGATGTTTGTTTTCTAGATCTATGTGGAAAAAATATACTTTTTATGTATTATATATTATTGACAAAAATAACTCATAATATTGACTCTCAAAGTTTCCAAAATCATAATAGGATACATGACATTTTTTAAAAAAAAAAATAATATGGTTTTTTTTTCAAAATATATTTATAATTGTATGGAAATTGAAGAGTTAGCTTTACTTTGGGTATACAAAATGCTTATTTGCTTGTTTCACTCTTTGTTGCAACTTTATTATATCCGGTCCTTGCCATTTAATGAGCACTCAGTTTTACAATAGTCACCCCTTGAACAAAAACGTGTTTAGGGGCAGCTGCATTTGGCCAGAACAACTAGACTGCGACTGTGGAATACTAAAGGTTTTCACTGCGTTGACAATGTTGGCGACATATTCGCTCATTTGCATTTGGTGGTAAGTGAAAATGTGGCCACTTGTGGACAATGCCAACCCCACCCCTGACCCATGACCTCTGACCCATGCCGCAAGTGAGGGGTGTGACTGCGCTAATTGTCCGCAGCTCAACTGTGAAGCTGTGCATATGTTTGAGCTAGGGAAAACGTCTGGAAAAACAGTGAGCTGAGTTTTCCAATGCGGCTCAATTTGTTTGCTCGTCGGCGTGTTTTGATTTATGAAACGATGGCCACAGCTGGTTGGCCATTTGACACGCCAAGTGGGTGTGTATGTGTGTGTGTGTGTGTGTGTGTGTTTGTCTGTTGATCTTTGGCCAAGGAGTTGCAGCGTGCAGCTGCTGGTGGCAACAGCTCTTGGGTCAAGGCGTTGGCTGCGTGTGGCAGGCACAAGCGAGCGCCTAAAAACAATGCCCCGCTTGCCACATGGAACACTCAAATGCTGCGGGTCGCTCGGCCGCATAAGCAACCCCAATCATGAAATGTACCCCCCACCCCTAACCCAGCTAAATAATGTGCAGCAACCCCTACGCCGAGCACCACGTGCGTCACGCGCAGACGCAGCCACTTGCAGGAACGGGCAACGGGAAACGGGATCGGGACTCGATTCGGGATCCGGGCCCTGGGCCATGGGCTCCCCTCCCGTTACGAATCTAACAATGGGCAGCGCTTTTCAGAAAAACCCATTAAGTGCGTTATGAACACATAAATAAAAACATGTTGGAATGTTGCAAACGGGTATGAACGACTGCTCAATACTCTGTTCGCCCGTTTAAAACAGCTAAATCGTCATAAAGCTTTGTGAGATTAAAATTATGGAAATATTGAGTATTGAAATTTCCTTTTCTTATTGACTGACTTGTCAACCGTTATCAAAGGTGGGTATATACGACTTATATATAGACCATGTTTCAAATCTCCAGCTAAATTGGTTTCTAATAAAAATGCTTAAAAACGAACTGATTGAAATGCAATAAACCAATATACCCAATTGTACTCTGAAAGCAGTGCAAAAAAAAATAGCAGCAACTACTCGTGTGTACTTTGTTGTAAATGGCAGGAAATGTGCACTTGAGTGCCAGCAGCAGCAGCAGCAGCAGCATCCACAAGCAGCAGCAATTATTTCCCCGCACTGCATAAAAACTTCAAATTACAAAGGCAACAACAGCAACATAAATAAAAGCAAATACTCGCATTATTCACCATTCGATTTTTAAAGCAGCAGCAGCAAAAAAAAAAAGAAAATTGTGACAAAAAACAGCAGCTGCCTGCACTCTGTATATATATTATTTAATATTAGTTTAACATTTGTTCCCCTCTGCAGTAATTAAAATTGCATTGCAATCTCCATAAAAGTCTCGCGCGTAGGCTAAATAAATATGAGAAAAAATTAAAACAAGTTTCAGACATTTGAGATGTTGTCTCCATTTTCATTGCCTTGACACATAGCCACAGACATCGACAAACTGCGGCGCCAGTTTTATAAAAAAAAGATTAAAATATATATGGATATATATATGTATATATATTAAATCTTGCATTAACTAATACAAGTTTAGCTGGCAATGTTGGGTGTCATTTGTCGATAGAGCTTGTGGCAGCTGATGAATGCAGCGTTGATTTCTAAATGATTTGTGGGCAAAAAAAAATGCTAAATTGCAGCTATTTAAAATACAGTTTATAAATAAATTTTTAAGTGGGCTTAAAATAAGAAATAAAAAAAGAGCTTAGCATATTTAAGTTAATATCCTTACCCAGAACAACTAGTTAAACTTTAGAAAAATTGTAATGTAATGTTATTATTTTTACAATGATATTATATATAACAATGACAAATGTAATATGATTGTTTTTTAAATAAGATAGAACGGTTATGAATACCCTGAAAAATGCTTATGAAAGATGTGCACTATATATGCAAACAAAACTGTATTTTAACCGATTATTTCTATATAAGGCTACATTATAAAGCAGATTATAAAGTGTTGATGATAATACGCATTTATTAAACGAAATAAGTCTTAGCTCTAATAGTCTCATCATCAAGACTAGGTTCTAATAGACACTCAATATAAAATCATCTCATACTTGGAGAACTCTTACGTTCGGTAGCTCTATATCATAACTGTTTGCATTGCCTTTGTGTGGCATACTCGAATGACGCTCTATCAACATATTCAATCAAACAATTAGACATAAGGACAGGGTGCACAGGCACTACATAATATTTAGCACCCCACGGGCTGCGATCTCTTTTTACTATTCATTGAGCTGGCAACAGCTGACGCAGTCACATGGCTAGGTAAACAGTTATAAAAGAGAGCCGCTCACCTCCCCTGCTGCTCGGCATTTATAGGCCAGCATGTTGCACATGCGGCCCGGAGGAGGGTGAAGTGTATCTTTAAAATTATTACATAAGCAATTGTAAAGTGTGGCATAATTCATAGGAACATGGGCGGATCTATAAAGATATACCCTGTAATGGTTGACTTTATGTTTTGATAGCGTCCAACGATGTGACCAACTGTTGTGCCAGAAATGGAAATTGAAAATCTACGTTTGTTATTAGGGAGGCGTTCTGTGGTTGCTGCTGCTGCTGCCTCTTTGAGGGTTGCAGATCGCACACAACTGTTACTAAAAATTCGATGTGCCACGTGACGTACGCAAAATCCCAAAAAAAAATTTGCCAACATATGTGGCAAGAAGTTAATAGGAATTACGTTGGCATTTCAACCATATCCAGTAGGCCATCTGTCGGGGCTGAAATATGTTAAAAGTTTACTCAACTATTCCCACGTTTTGGACACGTTCCAGAAGCTTGAAGCCTAAAGCTTAAACGTCTCGGAAGCAGATCATATATCATGGTACTCGCATTCTGTCGAGAGCCCATCAATAAAACTGCCTTTCGTAAAAGTCTTTAAACTCAGCCACAAAATGCCAGCCAATCATTAATCTACTTCTCTATTTATAACCACGAATTGATGGCTGCGCGAGGCGCTGATGACTTGACAATTGCCTGGCTAATTATGCAGCCCAAAAGGAAAACCAAATGCCAGTCTTTCTCTCCATTTCTCCCTCTCCATCTCTCTAATGAAATTAGAAGTCGTCTCGTTGCAGCTGAGTTCCGAGATTAATTGCTCTGCCCAGAGATGGAATCTATTATAAGTACCAGGCGTACTTAGCCCAATATGAACTTGTGAAGATAGGATCAATTGTAAGTTGAAGTGGTTGCAGTTAAAATGAGATACCTTATAAGTACCTATTGTATCCGACTATCAGTTGTAATTGATGCAGATACAAAAACAGATACAGATGCAAATCCAAAACTAAAATTTTCTTTAACATAATGCTCGTTTCGAGCCATAAACTCGCTTTTAAATACGGATTTTTTTTCATTTAAACATTATAGTTCGAATTTCGTTCGACACATATTTTACACTGTAAATTTTATTATTTTTTATCAAAAATTTAATTTAAAATATAAGCTTTAAATATAAAAAATTTTTAATATAAATATAATTATGTTCAGGTTCAGACTCATCTGATTATTATGGCAACTTATTCTTTTCAAAGTTTAGTACTCAGCCAAAAAAAAATTAAATCCGCTTGAGATTGAAACAACAGAAAATATTTTAAAGTACTTACCTCAGCTTCTTGTAATTATAAATATTATAACAAACTCCACTACAATTAATTTTCATTATAATAGGCAACGTTTTGTTAATCGAAATACAATTCAAAAAAAATATATATATAATAAATTTTATTTTATATAATTTTTAATACTCACACATAGGAAATGGAGCAACCTTTAAGAAAAATGCGATACTATCTCATGGATGAGATAGTTATACACAATAAAAAATTGGACTGCTGGATTGTTATACACAAGAATGTCTTTGACTTGACGCCGATGATCAAGGATCGACGCGACCACTGGAATCGCGTATGTTTGCTTTGCCCACTCCATATAGGTAGCTTATTTTGCTCTTTAGAACATGGACTACCTGGTCGCACATGCTGGCAAGGATCTAACCCATTTCTTTCACGAGAATGGTGAGCCGCGCACAGAGATCTCGCCCTGCTCCGGTTGTCCACGCGTCCTCTTTCCTCCCATTCTGGAGGTGGCCATCAGCGAGTTCGCCAAGACCAAGCACGCCATGTGGAGTCAGGATCCGTTTTATCACATCGGTCGCATTACCAAACGACCGCGTCGCATCCGCCTGATAAACGCGTTGACTGGAACTGTTCAGCATATGACGGTGTGCGATGAGGATAGTATCTACGACATTCAGCAGAAGTTCAAGGCCCGTTACAATCATCATGCGGGTAGCTACGAATGGCGCAAGTTCTCAAATGGCGTAAGTCTAAAGTGATATTAGAATCTATACTCAGAGGAGAAGCCAAGAACTTTTTTCGCAAATCCTAGCTACTACTAACTTAGCTAATTTTCTTTTTCAATACGGATTTCTTTAGGAATACTTAATTTAAGAAATTCTTACAATAAGTAATCGTAAACTTTTTCGTCTTTTTTTCTTACTAGTCATATTGGAGTAAAGGTCCTTTTATATTTTTTAAATGCACATATTTTAAATTATCTATTTTCTAACCAGGCCAAGTGCTGCGGTGTCTTAAACCTAAATGGCACCTTGGATCAAAATGGCCTCACTGATGACGAGGATTGCAATGTGGAACTGCCGCCGCCCTCCATTTGGCTCTACTACACAGATGACCTGACCATCGCTTGATTGGGTTTTTGCAATTTTGGTTTTATGTTTTGCATTTTCGGTTATTTGAAAATTTGTTGTGCATGATGCAAGTAAAGACCATTTCAAGCTAGACTGCGTTTGGGTATAAAAGGCATCAAACTTGGGCTTAGCCATGGTTATTGGTACTGGGTACTGGGTACTGGGCTCTGGCTATGTCTATGGCTGTGGCATTTATTTTCGTTTTAAACAAATGTCATGGTCGACATGCGCTGCTAATAATAACAAGCCCAAAAGTGCAGCGGACTTGTTCAGGGCCGCTTGGGAAAGCTACACTGAAAACAAATGCTGATACCCATAGAAAACAAACCAAACACACGTAATCATATTAGTTCATATCACAGTATTATTTGCAATTTTTGATTAGAGCTTTCCTAATATTTTATATTTATTATTTAAATTATTTTATTAATTAATATTTTTTAAATACTTATAATAAGTAGAGTGTATGAATAGCATATATAGATATTAAATAAATGGACAAATTATAGTAGATATAAGAGCCCAATCCAGGGATACCTGCGAAAACTAGAAGTGAAGAGTTTATAAAATATTTGGAAATATTAAAAATAATACATAATATCCCTTTGCAATAATAGCTATTTTTAAAACCATCTTTCCATAATTTTTCATGGATTTTAATCAAATAAAAAACATTTTTTGTTTGTGTTGTCATATATTTTGTGATTCTATGTTTTTTTCAGTGCACGTAATGCAGGTTCTAAATGTGCCTTATTGCTTTGGCTTGCTTAATATATGCGGGTTTGTGTTGTGTTTTTTTTAGGGGGCTGCTGCCTGCTAACTCGTGTATGACGTTGGGCAACGCCTGCAGCTGCCCAGCTGCCCAACGGCGAGGCTGGCTACCCCTTGTAGGTGACGCTGGCACGCGTTACAGCCGGCTAGCAGCTTCGCCTGCTGCCCAAAGGGGGTGCCAACTGAACTGTGAACGCTTTTTAGTGAGCTATGCCAAGTTTGTGCCTTAAGTCTTTCGTTTCTGACATGGATTATGGCATGGATTCTTGGTAGCTCGCACTTAGCAGCCGCCCATTGTCTGTTGCTCGCATAAATAATTAATTTCAGCCTCGTGATTTTTAATAAAGAACAACAACAAAAAAATCTGTAAAAAAAACAATTAAAAGCATATTTTAATTGTAAACCAGTTGGTTGGGGTCCGGTCCGAAGTTCCGTCCATAAATGGCGCTGCGCTCGCAATTTACATTCATAAACAAGCGACGTGCGACATGACCAGAGGCTGAAATACCATCGCAATTTGCACTTGAAATGTTGTGAAATATTTCAACTAATCTCTGTGTGTAGGATACCAACAAGAGGCCCGTCAATAGATCCCGCTAAAGTAGCGCCAATTCCCACGCAACAACAAATTAACAAGTAGAAAATACAAACTAAGACAAAGGGCAGGGCATAGGCCCAAAAAAGAAAAAAATAACTACAAAAGCCAAGGAACGCAAGACAAGCGCAATCTTGTGAAATACTCTCTGCTGTCCAGCGATTGAAGCAGCAGCAGCAGAAGATTTTTCTACGGTGCCAGGCACAAAATGGCACCGACTACGGCATGAGTCACCGAACGGCACCGAACAAGTTTGTGCATGTTTCAGTCATGGGAAAAGGAGCAAAGACAGCCAACGCGAGGGAGACGACGTTCTGGAGATTGAGAACTGGTGCTCGCTCCAAAAGGCAATGTGCCGATAAAAAAAAAAAGAAAAAAACATAAAACAAAACAAGTAAGAATGCTCTAGTCGGGAGCACTCGACTAGGAGATACGCTGAATACAGATGTAGGCTGTCGATGCAAACAATTAAGCTTCTTTGCATTCATACGTATGTACATATAGAAAATCACACATACACACTCACAAGCACACGACGCAAGCTGCGCACGTTATTTAGCAGCTGCACTCGAATAACTTCTAAATTACCTTCAAATTTATGCGTCCACAAACATGCACAACTTGAAATGTTTCAAAATGTCTGTTGACATGATAATGACTGAAAAAAAAAATATATACACTTTATGGGTGCATTTTTCTGTGTGTTACATACATCTGCACAAACCGATTATACCCATTTTATCCATTTTTAATGGGTATGAGAGGCAGCCTTGTTGTTAGTGGGAGTCGTTGTGGCACTTGGGAGTTGGCATAAACAACCGTTGCACTGGCCGCTGTGCGCGTGAAATAAGCAAAATGCGTTTGGCTTTGGGCCAAACCAGTTTTTGGCATACGCTCATTTGCTCCGCAGCAAGTTCGTTGCCTAAGTCTTTTGTTTGTGTTTGCTATTTAATGCAGTCATAGAGTTCATTGGCATCACTCACACACACATATCTAGACAACTGTGAGCAATCAATTGTG
Organism: Drosophila nigromelanica; assembly: GCA_004149465.1. NCBI lineage: Eukaryota > Metazoa > Arthropoda > Insecta > Diptera > Drosophilidae > Drosophila > Drosophila nigromelanica. The sequence continues at coordinate 40,475 of SCDS01000256.1, read as the reverse complement.
ACATTTATAGGTACTTCTCTATGCATGTTATAGATGGTCTATAAAGTGACTACAATATAGGTTTATAGCCCCACATATTTGCATGTTTACATTTTATATTGCAGTAAATTTGAAATAAAAAATAGAAATATTTCTGATATAAAATTAAAATAAAAAAGAAGCTAAAAATATTTTATTTTAATGAGACTTTTAAGCGCTGTATAGATAAAACTTAAAATAAAGTGATCTACAAATATTATTCATTACTTAGTTAGAAACATATTTGTAAAGAAATTATATATAAGGTACACAAAATTTAAAGTCTGCAAAGATTAAATAGTTATAATAAGATACATACACATAATGATGAACCTAAAACAACAGTGTGATTTGGCAAAGATTCATTTATAATGACCAATCTGTAAACTTTAAAAGTTTGAATATACCTAATTTTTTCCATGTCTAATTACATTATTTAAGTATTATGTATTTAATAGAATTTTAAAAGACATATCTATGAATTATCAAATATTCAGATGTATACAGATATAAACATATACTTAAATATGTTAATAAATTCGAGGTATTATTTGCTATGGTAAAGATAATGCTAAATATAATATATTTAAAACTTTTAATACTCTGTTAGTTAAGATTATATATGTTATCCAAAAAAATTCGTTTCAGTAATCCAATTTTTGTTTTTAAATGTGCAAAATCTATATATTATCTAAACTTGGGTTGCTATATTAAAACTTCTTCTTAGTAAAATTTATGTGACCAAATCATATTAATTTTTACTCACTACCAAGTCTTCACATTTATTTTAACTCTCTGAATCCCTGCTTGATTTGCCAATTACAGCTCGCTATTACATACATATATAAATACATATATTTATATATATAATTGGATTTGTCTTTGGCATTGCTCAGTGAGAACCTACACTTGGTCTGCGCACCCACAACTAACCCACTTCAGTCCTCAAGTTAGTTGCTCTGGTATGCGAATAACAACAACAACAACAACAACAGCAACCAACTCCAAGCCATGACCCATTCTCACAGGCTTTGAGCTATGCGTAGCTAAATTCTATGGCGTTCACATTCTTTCCCAAAGCCTAAACAGCCCGGAAGTTGAGCGTCTCTGGTATGCGAGCAGTTCCAGTTCCACTGGAGTTCCACAGGGAATTTATAGCAGCTAAAGGCGTATGAATTTAATGCCAAGCTTTACATCAACTCTTAAATAGTTCCTGTTCCCAATGAGCCCAATTTCCAGCTAGAAATAGAAAGCAGCTATATACAAAAACAAAAAAAAAGAACAAAATTAAAATATTTTTGGCTTGAAGGTCAAGCTGCGGTCTTTGGCCATAAGGAAGCCCTGCCCAATGGCTGTTACCAAAACTGGCCGCCCGTAGATAAGCTGAACTTCCTTTATGGCAATGCGTGTCAATTTCATTTTCTTTTTAACAACATTTTTGTTGACACTTATTCGAGAGGAGCCAGACGGTTGGCAACTTCCACCGGCATTTGCATTTGGCATACAAAAAACAACATTAAACAATGTGCTTGGCATTCAAGACTCGCGTTAGTAAATTAAATAATAAATACAGAAACGCATGCGACAATAAATAGCGGAACCAAATTAGGAAGTGGCCACACCACAAAGATACCAACTGGCCACAAGCTCACTGTCTGCCCATATTTGGGGTCCGAACGACAACAACAACAACAATAACAACAACAACTGGGAAAAATAATGACAACAACGTCAAGTGGATATTTGTGCGGTTAGCAACCCAAAACGTTGTCATTGGCATATTAAATACTATCCACTACTACACGATTTGATGGGATATATGTTGGGATCCAACGATTACTGTGGGTTGTTTTTGTGTGCGGAACGTTTGACTTACGGTGCTTAAATTGCTTAAAGTTTTCAAGATAACTCAATTATGGTGCCTACTTTGCGTAAAGGTTATCGGTGAATGGCAATAGATAAATAACTACAAATTTTTATATTTATTTTATTAATTTTCGCCAAAAATATGTTTTTTAATACATTTTTACAGATATGAAGAATATGCTTGTTGTCTAACACATTTTAAAGTTAAATGTTTCTCTGCAGAGTTCAGGTAAAGAAAATCTGGAAATCAAAATTTTGTTTTACAAATTGTTTTATTTTTATTAGTGAATATTTCAGTTATATTCAGAGTTTTTGTCCAATCTCTACTTAATACTTGGCATATTACGACTATTTGTATTTTTACAGTAATTTTCTTTTTGTACTAATATATTGTCGCTATATAATTATAGCTTTTGCCTTGTCACTAAAATAGTACTTAAATCTTTAAATTATTTGGAAAACAAAACAGAAAATAATTTAATATATATACGAACGAATGTATTTATATGCGATCCAATATGCCTCCTACTGCCTATTGCATACATTTATTTGCAGAAGTTCTTTGTAACCCTTTAAATACAAATTACAACTCAACTTATAGTATGAAATACCCTACCCTGTCCATTAATGCTAAACGATAAGCTATCATATTTAGTAAAAAGAAAGAATCAGCAAGTGTGAAATATCAAGTTCCGCACAGTTAAAGAACCTTTCAGCGGCGACTCATCAAAATTAATATGCAACTTTGGCAGCAAAGCGAAGAACAAAAGTGATTTTCATAAATTATTCAAAGCTTAACTGCTTCCGTTTTGGGTGCGAGTGTCTGATTGACTGACCGATTGGCAGTCACATATTTATCGAGTTCTTCAGGCTGGCTATTTACTGGCAGTTTGACAAGCTGCTACAACTACTTATAGAATATACCTTGGGTGGATAATTGGGAGTTTGAAAAACTAGAAGGCAGAAGGCAGAAGAATTGAATTGAATCGAATTGAGGCCTCGACTGGCGATGCAGTTTCTTGCGGTTAGCGCAGCTGTTTGTATAAATTTCCAGCAAGTAGCAGAAGCAACAACAACAACAACTACAATAACAACAACAAGAGTTTCGAATTGCCGCTGCCAACAACGAGTTTATTTCACATTTTAATGTATAATTTTCGGATGTGGTTTAACGGCTAACCAAAGCGAGCCACAGACGCTCCAATGTTCTGTGGCATAAATTAACGCGTGCAGCTAAATAAAACTACAAATAAAAATAAGAAGAAGCAAAATACGAAAAATAAAAAGAGAAAAAAATATATACACTTTTATTTACATTGAGAGTGCGTCTCGGGTTTGGACCTGGGGCCGAGTTCTGCTCGAGTGCGCCTCAGGAATGTCGCAGACAATGGGGCGGTTTATTTTTATTTATTTTTTTTTTGTTTGTTATTTTTTTGAGAAATATTCTATGCAAATTGCATACGAACTGGCGAACAAACTGACTGACAAGCTGACAGGCGAACTGACACGCAGGCGACAAAAGGGTTAAGGTTTGCATTTAGATCTAAATTTATGGATATTAACACAATATTTGTTGGGCGCGTTGGTTAATTACCCCCTGGACAAGCCCTTTACGTGGAAAACTTGGCAAGGTCCACACCTTAATTATGTACTCCCTTTAGGGTTGCAGTATTCAAATTTGATTGTCATATATACAACTGAAGTTTCAAGGATTTACGTAGAAATGTTTTTGTTTTAGTTTGTAGGCTATTAACTCATAAATTGTTGCATAGTTTTTAGTGACTCTTCATGTTTTCTTCGAATTCGATCAATTTCGAAATCCAACTAATATATATTAATATATATGCGACTATCTGAAATAATTTCAGAAGATTACGTGGTATTAACTTGTCGAGTACCCTTCACTAAAGCGTTTCCTTTTGTTTTTCTTTCCCAGGCAAATGGCCTGCCAGAAATCAATTAAAAGCACACGTGACACGCAACTACCCATATAACATATTTGTATCCTTTTATATTAGACCTGGGTAGTTTTTTTTTGCGTATTATTTTTTAACTGACCGTCGCTTCCTGTTCCCTTGGGCACCGTTAGTTTGGCCTTGTGGTTCCTGCTGGAGAGCGTGGGAGCGACTTTATGAATTTTTCAACTCAATGAGCCCGACTTAAGTTCCATTGATTTATGTCGAGCACTGTGAGAAAGTCTGCGGGCTTAAATTGATTTTTTTCATGCATCTCTTTTTATTATATTTTGAAGTGTTCTTCTGCGGTTTATCAAATTGTCAACTGTGCGCATCTTTGCCGAGGGGATGCTGATAGGCCGCAGGCCTTGCCAAAATTAAATTGTTTGGCATTTACTTTGGGGTTTGAAAATTTACTCGCGCATTAAATTGCATTTGATTTATAGCAGACAAGTGTTTTCAGAGGGTATCTATGTAAATATACATATTGAGAGTACTTAGCTGGGCGTATGCATGTCAGAGATCGGATAAGAGTTAGCAATATGTGGGCAACGAGTGGGATTATGAAAAGGGTTTATGAGGGTAGCTTGCAACGCAGAAGGAAATTTCATTTCAATAATTGATTATAATTTATGGGATTATCAAAATGGCTTATAAGGGTGAGTTGCAGTGCAAACAAAATTATTTCAATAATTTTTAATAATTTATAACAATTCAATAGGGAGTAAAATCAAGATTTATAATACCTTTTAACTCAATATAATAATCAGAGTCAGAGTAAAAAGTTGGCAAAGACAAAGCTTATCAGCTTTATTCGACAAATAACTATTAGAACAAAATAGTAAAACAACAAAAAAAAATAGGATTCTGTCTTTAATTTCTCTTCATCCTTGAGTTTCTCATAGTTTCTCAGCCACACTTATGTTGCTTATAGCGATGCTTGACTGTATATCTACCCAAACATTTTAGTTCACAGCTTAGTCCTCTTATTTTCATTCTCATTATTCTTTCTGCTTTTGCAATACGCTTCGCATTTGCATTTCTAATTGACATGTTCTCTGGCTTTGAATTCTTCCTCTTGTTTAAGCACATTTGATTGATTTGCAAAGGCGCTGCCTTGAAATCAGCTTAAAATTTACAACAGCTCATTGTGTTTAATAAGTGCTAGAGACATCGTTTACAATCTTATGGGTTACATAAGATCCTCTTGCCGCTTTTTTTCCCACGCTGCTGTCAGAATTCATCACCTCACTTGTTGTTGTCTCACCTCTACCTCTTCTTTTTCATCTTTTGGGGGGCTTTGCCAAGCTAAGGGTATATATATTTATATACATATAATTGAAATCGGCTACTGGTATTTTGATGTATAAACAAATATTTTACCTAAGCGAGCCCTACGCGCCCTCTAAAAGACCAAATCATCTTTGGATAGGTTTCTTGACTTCCTCTCCCTACCCCTCTCTAACCAAATGAGTTGTGTTCTGTGTTTTTGTTGTTGTTTTGATTTCTTTCTGCTATTTCATCGTAATTATCAACTTGAACAAAAAAGCGCTCATTACCCAGTATATGGCTGGAAAATAGAAAAAAGAGTAGCAGCCTGTCATTAAATCATGTTAGAAAGTGAAGCGAGTTGTTGTTGTTTTTCTTCTTCTTCTTGCTGTTGTTGTTGTTGTTAGCAAACGAGTTTCACGAGTCTGCCATCTGAGTGTATCTTATAGCTAGTTGAGCAGAACTGCGTAACTTGATTTCAATTTTATTGGCCAATTTTTTGAGAAGAAAGTGGAAATGAAAGGAGTTAATTTACGCCAACGACAAGGATATATAGAATAAAGGTTGCCTTTAGCATAAGGTCTGACGGTCTGATCTTAAATTGGAATCTTGGAACATAGCTAATGCATTAATTGGTTGAAACAGAAAATCATAAAACAATAAAATAATTAATCGGTTTACAAATTATTTCTCCATTTTTTTATTATTTACATATATTTTGTAACATTTGTTTCTCCCAAAATTTCATTTCCCAATCGCTGGCGCTTTCAATTTAACAACTTTTTCATTTTCTCTCATTTGCCATTAGTTGTAAGCACTTTTTAATGAGACAAATTATCAAACAACTAATTTAGAGATAAACTCCCACCAGAGCCCATACCTTAGATATCAAATTAGCTAGGCGCACACACATACGCACACACACACACACACACACACACACACATACACACGCACACTCGCTCTTGGGTTTTCATGTCTTGCTGCCATTATAATTATCACGTGCATATATATATATATTTTTTTTTTTAACTTATCAAGCATTTTTTAGCCCTCTTTTCATTACATTTAATGCCACGAAAGAATTTGAAAAGCATAACAAAAAGTAAAAGACGCTGCAGTCGCCGTCGCAGTCGCAGTCGCCGTCGCAGTCGCAGTCGCAGTCGCTGCAGCAGTTGCCGCTGTTAGTGGCCAAGTAGAACTTGGTAATGGACGCGCACGGTTGACTTTCATGGCTCAGTTGGGGCAGTTATCCAAGCTCCAAACTTGTAGCATGTTTTGTTTTGCAGTTGTTGTTATTGTTGCTTTTGCTATTGCTGCTGCTGCTGAAGTTGTTGTTGCTGTTGTTGTTGTTGCAGTCATTACCGGCATGACAAGCACAAAAATGCGTTGTTCGTGCGCAGACGCAGCCGCAGCCCTTTGCGAAAAAAAATGCTTACATTTAACTGGGCGGCAGCAAATGCTAGCCTGAGCTACTAGTTGGTATATATACTAGCCAGTATATGATACACAGTACAAAATTTGGACTTAATTAAATCAATTTATTAAATAAAATACCATTTATCTCGTTATACGTAACATTTCCATAATTGGTTACTAATTTAAAGCAACTTGCATTAAAAACACAAATATTGGGTTTTTATTGCCAAAACTAAAGTTGGCCAAAAGCGAGAGATAAAAAAATTAATTTAAAAAAAATAAATGCAAATAAATTTTTTTTATAATGAAAAGGGGGAGAGAAAGATAAATTTATGTATTTGGTGCCAATTAAAAACCGGGAAAAAATAATACATTTTAATGAAAAAGCTTTAAAATAGAACAGAGGAGCATTTCAATTATAGTAAAAATATTTTCATTCCGATTTTGACTGTTAATTTATTCAAAAAAGTTTAAAAAAATTTTTTGCACAATTAAATGTATCTTTACGAATATATATTTATAGAATATAGAAGTAACCCTTGGCTGGAGCAAGAACAATACGGCGACTCAAACGTCGCCAATTCTCAGATATTTTAGACTAAAAAAAAATAAAAAATTTGTTAATTTAATATTGAATGTATTAATGGTGTTATATTTTAAATAGAATATAGACAGATAAAAGGGTATCCTGCACCCTGCTTGCTGCCTCAACAAAATAAAAAAAAAGAATATAGAACACAGAATCATATAATTTATATATTTATTTCTTTATATAGAATGAAACTCGAAACAGTTTTACATTTTTCACTGTGTAGGACCTAAGTACTCTATCGATTAATAGACTGAACTCGTTTGAACCCTGAACAACACGTGTCACTGGCCAGACAGCCGGGCTGATTTCCATATCTTGGGACGCACTCGGCTAGCAACTTCAGCGCAGCAGCAGCAGCTGCGGCCAAGCGTGTCCCTGGCCACAGTATAGACCGCATTCTAGCTCTTACTTGACAAACAAATGGCCGCCCAAAGAGCAACTAATTTGGCTTAGTTAAGTGCGGCCGCGGCAAACAGTGTGACCAGAGCTGGGTGTGACCAAAAAAATTAACAAAACCCAACAACAACCTGTCGCTTTTGGCCAAACTTTAGATTTGGCAACAATCTCTGACGCCGCACCCAGTCGCGTAGGCTGCTTGTTGTTGCCAAATGAGTAAACAACCTGCAGCAGCGACAACAGCAGCAGCAGCAGCAACAACAATCGCTGCGACGCACGGCCACAAAGTTTGCATAATTTTAAGATTTTGAGGTCTTTATGTATAGGTATATATACATAATAATTATACGAAAAAATGCAGTCAAAGTGTTTGGCTTCCGTTGATGCCTGTCACATCGCTCAACTCATCCTGTTGCTATCGAGTTTCAGGGCAACAACAGCAACAGCAGCAGCAACGTTTTTGACCAGATCTTTGGGGCTCCTACCGCAAAGTGGAAACGGAAGTGTCGCCGTGTCCAGGCATAATATGCTGTCGGACGTGGCAGACAGCCTCAGCTATTAGCAATGACCTTTAGGATCTGGTTGGCACAGAAACCAATGCAATGCACGGCGGCAACAGCCAGCAGCAATCGGCAACCAGCAGCGCCAGTTTTTCCCCCATTTGTTGCGGCTGCTGCTGCTCTTTTTCTGGCTGATCATTTGGCCAGCAAAAAGGCAGCTTTGAATGGTAAATGGCGGTGTGAGCAACTGCAATTACATGGCCCGCGGCCAGTTGCAAGTTGCCAGTTGCATGTTGCAAGCTCTAGTTGCAGCAGCATCTGGCAACAGTAGCCAGCAGCAACAGTCGCCAGTAGTCGGCCCTTGTCACGTCTTGGCCACATACACGGGCATACTTAAGGGGCATTAATGTAGTTGATCAACGGAGAGCTGGGCAGATACGCACACTCCAAACTGGGCATGTTATGACAAGGACGAGCAATTGGCAATGGGCAGAGATTCTTAATTAGTTGGCACCGCACACAGTGGCTGCCAGTTAGAGCCAACAGTGATGCCAAATCGCATACGAATTAGATTGAAGAGCATAGAGCTACGAGAAATTATTTAAACGCAATTGCTTTAAATGTGGATATTAAATTAACATAAACATTGAATAGCTTAAATTATAAATCAGTCTTTCATTAGTGGTCAATATTAATCTTCAATATAATGCTAGAGTTAGTTGCCAGTTAATAATAATAAGTCGACTTAGCTAAATGCCATGCTAATATTTTTTTTAATTAGTTAAACTGTTAATCCAGATGTCTCAAACATCCTAAAGTATTTTGTTTACCTCAGAGTAGCTTAAATTATCTCAATAAAAAAAAAACCATTTGCTCATTACAAAAGATAGAAATCAAAGCTTTAATATTTTTAAAATTAACTGCTGAATGTAGAACAGAATCAGCTACGCAAAAATAAGTAAAATTCCAGGAACATTATTTAGCATAATTTTTATATTTTTCTAAATATAACATTAATCTTTGCATCTAAAAGTGGCAATTCAAGCTTCCAACCAAAGCCGGGTTTCTTAACGTACAAAATTAAATTCATTTTCAGCCATGATATAGATGTAAATGTTAAGGAATATTATTCTTAGTTACTAAATCAGCTCGTTGACTAAATTAAGAGAAATACTATAAATATCTTAATAAATATACATTCTTCTTTTCTCCCTGCAAAGAAAGAGAAATCGAAAAGGTTTTTACTCTATAGACTCTTTTTAATATCTGTTCCCTCGGGCACAGATTTTAATTTGAGAATTTAAAAAATTAAAAATAAAATAAAATAAAAAAAAAAATAAAAATAACACAGGCACAAAAATCCTTTCCTGCTGTCTTTGATACATATATGGAAATTTGAGAATATGACAGCTTCTTAAGATATCGCACAACACGTCAACTTAACAACTTTTCACGCTCGCCGTCAGCTCTGATAGCCCCAACTTGGCGCAGTTGCAGTTCTTTTTTTTCTTTCTTGGTTTTGATTATTGTTGTTGTTGTTGTTGTTGTTGTTGTTCGCAGCTGAAGTGAAGATCATTAAGAAAGAGCAAAGCGCACATCCGTAGAAGGACATCTGATCGCTTTTTGTTGTCGCATTACACAACCACAACAGACACGGTCGAACCAGGGGGGGGGGGATAAAAATATATGAGTATGAGTTGTGAGCGGCAGAAAGGCAAGACCAAAGCGAAATGCGCAAGTAAGCAGAGAGAGAGATGAAAGTGCAGACAAAGCGCGGCAGCCCCCCGCGGCGCCGCCCAAAAGCTGACGATTGCTGCTGCTGTAGTTGCTTTTGTTGTTGCTGTTGTTGCTGCTGTTGTTGCTGCTGCTGCTGTTGTTGTTGCTGCTGCTTCTCTTGTGGCTTCCTGTGGCTTACGACGTGTGACGACATGTAGAACTAATTGTCGTCCACTGGCAGCGGGATTGGGTAGCTGCTGCATTGGGGAGCGTTCAACAGCAGCAACAACAGCAGCAGCAACGACAGCAGCAGCAACAGCAGCAACAGCAGCAGGCGCTGTTGTGGCCTGAACTGCACCGCCTTGTGACAGACATAAATCAGTTTTGTTTTAGTTATCGGCGCAGCAAGAAGTCGAACTTGTTGTCAAAGTTGCCACATGCTCCATGCCTGCCTGCCACAGAGCGCACCTGTCTCGTCTGTCCTCGCTGTCGGTTCGCGTCTGTGCCAAAACGTTTGCGTCATAATTGTTCAACGTGTCTCTTGCAGGCGCCTTAAAAGGCCAATACAACAACAAAAAGTTATCCCCCCACCCGTGGAGTCGATTTTGATTTTGGCAACGAGTTAATTAGACAGACGTGCGCGTTGTGCTTATAGTTATTGTCGCGCTGATTTATCGGGCTCATTCTTTTTTCTTTGGCCAAAAATGGCACTAAACAAACGCAGAAATTAGCAACATTTTAGTTAATGCGCATAAATTAAAAATCTAGCAATAAAATTGAAAACAAAATAAATAAAGAAGAAAAACTTGCTGCTAAACACACCAAATTGGGCAAGACGTTCGTGTGCCGTCGTCGTGTGGGCCGTAACAAATAGCAACAACAACAACAACAGCTATAGCAATAACAACAACAACAACACATATTGTACCCAACCCCAAAAGACGGGTTAATGAGAGGCGCCTTATTTGGGCAGCTTGAAGCTGGCAAGATGCCCGCCACGGTGCTAGCCGCTGCCTCCGGTCACACGACCAAGCTCAGCAGCAGCAGCAACAGCAACAGCAAAAACAACAGCAACAACAACGTGGTGTTGAACAACAGCAACACTATTAACAATAGCTTATGCAACTCGATCGCCCATCTGAGTGATTCAAGGACCAATCTCACTGTCAACCCGCCCACAGCCTGCCAGCGCTTAAGGTTAGCAATTTAACAGCGATAATCCATTGTTTTCATCTGATATTATTTAAGTTTTAAAACAAGTTTATTTTGCCACCAAATTGTGCCCGGTCGGCCATATTAATAAATTATGCTAATTGTTTGCGTGCGCTCGACGTGGGTGCGTGGGTCGCTTTTTCAACAGTACATCGGACACGGCACTCGCTTTCCATACTCAATCCCAATCCGACGACTAATTGGTATTTATGGCTATTAGACGTGTCGCATTCGAATCTGTGCCGCGATTTGTCGTGCAGATCAGAGTTCAGAAGGAGGGAAGAATGGGGAGCAGATAGGCTTCAAATGTAATTGTCGCATATCAATATATATGCAAATGGGAATTATGGATAAATGAACACTGGAAGATATATATACAGATATATACAGATAGACTCTGAATATATATTTAGAAATAGAGTAATTTAAATATATATACAAATCGGAAATATAGCAATATATATTTGTTATATATGTGTGATAGAAATTTCGAGTATTAAAATATAAACATATAAATTTTTAAATTTTTATAGATGTAAACTATCAAACTATTATTTGCATTATTTACATCTTACAATTTATTTTATGGATAGTACAACATAAATGTGGATAGCCTTTTCGATATTTACGGATCTATTGCAAATGTTTTATTTAGGATAAATAAATTGAAGTATTCTATTCTATTATATTCTATTCTATTCCAAATTCTAATACTATTTACTCAATATACGTTTTCATTTATTTATAAGCTAGGGTTTAAACTCACCTTTTATAATCGTTTTTTAGACACCCTTGTTAATTCTTGTCTAACTATCTATAAGTATAAAAATTTTATAAATATTCTCATACTCAATTTTTTTTACCTTTGCAAACAGCGAAATGTTCCGTCGTTCGATTGCGAGCAGCACCCAGTCGAGTTCCAGGGAGAATACCTACGAGGAGGTGAGTTGAGAGTGCACTCAAATAACCGTAACCGTATAATATTAATTGTTAACAATCCAAAATTTAAATTACAAATGATTACATTGTGTGTTCTTAGAATGGTTATAGATCAATGCGATCCTCAGTTTGTGGAAAGCCACCCCGCTGATTGAAATATGTATGTAGATCAACGCTACCTGCAATCCCGAAGATCTCTTATAAACTGTCGATCAAAATTCAACTAATTAATCAAATAAAACTATTTCTAACCCTGTCTACACAACAAAACGAAATCTATAAAGGGGGAAAAGCAAACGATCTGCATTTTCTTAACCAAAACTTCTCAAATTACGCGTTGATCGATTTTGTTGATTTACTTTTCATATTCAGATATTTTTTCAAGTTGAGCGAAGATCATAAAAATCTTTTAGCAAACTCGTCGCACATCAAAAGAAAATTCATGGCCAGCTATTTATAAACAAAACAGCAGCGTATTGGGGTGTCTTCGACTGACTACCGTGTGCATACACTGAGAGAAAACGGGGCTTCTTGCCAACAGTATGACCAGATTGAAATTTATATTCTAAAAAATTTTAAGTAGATAACATTCTTAAATATTTTAAAATTAAATAGGAATTTTACTTGGCTTGAATTATTAAGTTTTTGTTCAAATTAAAAAAGGCTTGATTTAAGTTAAAATTAGGTGAAAATCGAAAAAAGAAAGTTTTTGAAATTAGAATTTTGAGTTGTCAATAAGAAACTTTGACCTTAGCCGCACTTATTTTGTTTGCACCGAATATGTTTGATTTTTTTTGTCGAGTGTGTGTATCTGTATCTGTAGCTGCGTCTAGAAGTGCGCGGCCTGTAATCCGAGCCAGTGGCAACCACTTTCAGCGAATGCGCTCGGGCGAGACAAAAGCAAAAGACGCAGCACCCAGCGATGGCGACGACGATGGCGATGAGCAAGAGGCCGCATTCGATTTATAAACAGGCTGATCTTCAAGTGTGGCAGCTGCCGTGTGTATCTTTAAGATACATTTCTATATGCTGGCAGGACCAATGCAGCGCAGCGGATCCTTACAGACCCAGCAGCAGCAGGCAATGACCTGCTTTGGAATGCCTATGAAAACATCTGTCGTGCGGCCTGTACCTATCCGTCTGTGTTGAGGTCCTTGTGTCTTCTGTTATTACAGGCGTCGTCCTGCGTTTGGCGCGCTTGTCTCACAGTTCGACAGGCTGCCTGTTTCTTTTCTTTTGTTGGAGCTGGCACAGGTTTGTAGCTGCCTTTCTCGCTCCCACTATTGCTTCTCTCTCTCTCTCTCTCTGTCTCTGTCTACCTAGCTGGGCGCAAAACATCTGCCTCTGTGTGTCCTTTATGGGCGCGTCCTTTTCGTTGGCAGTGCATTAATTGAATGTAATTTTCATCAGTGCCAGCTTCGATGGCGACAATGTGATAAGCGGGCAAATGCCATTGCTTCTAGGGTTTATTACGACGCAGTTTCCGGCTCGAAAATAGGTGTCACTGCCCAAACAAGTACAGTCAATAACGAGGTAGTTTATAAGACACAAATTTTTATTTACATATTTTGATTTCATCCTTAATATCTAAGAACTCATTGTCCCTTTCCAAAACCTTTCTAATCTCCTGTGCAATTAACAGAAATTATCTGCACGGAATGGATATATGCTAATGCCATTTGCAGTTTCTATCTGATCATTATCCAAGAAACTGAGCTCCATTGGATCTCCAAGGGAGCCTCGTCGGAGACTGGGCAACCGCAAAGCCAACAAATATGCCGTCTTGCCATGTGGCAAGGCTGCTGCTGCTGCTGCGTACATTGGCCGCTAGTCATAGATACAGATACAGATACAGATACATAGATACAGATACAGCGAACGCGTGTAAAACGCATAAAATTGCAAATTACAACGCTTGAATGCGTTGCACATGCGTGTTTCGAAGCTCAACGCTTTGATTCGATTTCATTTGCGGCAACCGCAACGATCGAAGCTGGAGAAGATCAGTGGCCAAAGCTGAGCTGAGCTGAGCTGAGCGTGTGGCAAACAGGCGACGAACTCTAATGGGCAGCCGCATTGACAGTGCGTCTCGTGTTGCAATTAGCTGCGGCAAGTGAGACAGAAGTTAGTGAACCCCAGAGCGCAGAGCAGAGACCGTAACCCTTCCCATACCCCCCACTGATCGCGCTACTGCGATCGCTAATCTAATGTGGAAAGTGCAAGTGAGTGCACTCAAACAGTCAAACATTCGTCTAATCAGTAATCAAATATTTTTGTACGCCTCTTGGGTTTTATGGCTTGTTGCGGTTCATTCGCCCGGCATCGAAATTGGGTTCGCGGCTGCAACTCGAACTTGGACTCCGAATCGGGATTGATGGCTGCACACAAATATTTGACAAGCAGCTGACTTGATCAGGCAAACAGTGGCCAATGATAAGCGACTAATCAGCGCACTTGTTTGTCCGCTGGCAGCAGCAGGGAGGAGGGGGAGGGGGAGGGGGAGGGGGGTGCCATAAATTATGTGTGCTTGGCATTCGAGGTCTTGAGGTTGAGTCCAACCAAAACGATCGCATAATTTGAATTTCTGTTTTATTATTTGATTTACGCCTGAGAAAGATAGTGCTAAATAGTTTAAGAGCTGCTTGGAGGCATACAACTTAGTGCTTCGACTAAAATATACCCCGTAATAATAGACAAAACTATTTAAAATAAACAAATATTATTTATATTATTATATATTATTTATATTATTTAAAATAAACAAAGGAGCTTAGTTATATGAAACACTCTACTTTGAAAGTGTATCCTTTAAAGATTATTCAAAAAAATAAATAAATATATAAACGCTCTAAAATGATTATTCAGATTTATAAATTTGTATATCAATTTTTCTTATATAATTTCCAACGAAATTACAGAGTATATCATATTTGATTGTTATAAATAATGTTCACTTGCTAATCAAAATCACAAGCAATCAACATCTCTCATCAAACGAAAGTTATATGTAAACTTGATGCGGATCAGATCAAAAGACATTAGCATACTGAATTCCATTACAGTACCAGTTTATAGGGGTGTGAAAAGAACGTAATGTAGATATAGAGAAAATACTTTCAGTACCGTGTGAAAATAAGCTGAATATTAAGGTAATATTTTTTTTTATCCAATTGCTTGGCCATAAAACTGTCCCATTTCAATAGACCAAATAAATGCCAGCTTTAAGTCAGCAACTGTCTAATTTTCCAATTGACAAAGTGCCTGAAAATATGTCAACATGCGAGTGCCATGTGATGAGCTAACGCCCCACCCCCACCCCCACCCCTCGTGTGTCTAAAGTTAAGAGGTTGAGCGCCTCCTCATTGAAATGCAAGCAGTTGCGATATATCCAGTCAAGTCAGTCCCAAGCCCCTCCATACCCTCGATCCCACCTTCTGTTTCATGTTATTATTAAAAACACCTAAATGGGTCGCAGCCAAAAGTCGAGGCAACGGTTCGAGTTGTGTGCTTTGTAGTGCAGCACGTACAATAAATTAGTGATATTATAAAAAAATTAAAACGTGAGCTCCTAGAGCTGAGCATATTTTGACAATAATAAATGTAGTATTTGTGTGTACTCTAACAAAGTGTAATTCAATTTTGTCAGGGGAATATGCAAGAGATTAAATAAAGCATTTTAGAACCCATAAATTTGGTACACATGCCAAATCATATAGATGTCAGAAAAATAAGTTACGCCTGAAGTAGAAATGTTTATAAAAAAAATCGATTTTTGTTTTAAAACTCAACAATCATTATTTTTAAAATCATTATTTTTAACAACTTTGTAAAATTTTTGATTCTATAGCTGCCATAGAAACGTTGGGTTAAAGAGCCCCGAAAAGAATACAAATACTATGTCCTATAGAGTCAATTTTTGTCGGTAAGAGTATTTAAGCTGCGGCATTCCAAACTTCTTATTTTTCTCTACATATTTCTACTGCCCGCAAATTCACAACACAAACAACGTGACAGAAGCCCCCACGAATACCAGCTGGGCTCAGAGCGGGGAAAATGTTGTGGCAACTGAACTCTGTGAATTGTTATTTTTTTTTTTTCATTTTTTTTCCGTGGCATTATGCGTTTTATGTTTTATAGGCCTCCCGCTCATTAGCATGCGAGGCACGAGAAACTGATAATATTCCAAGTTTTCGTCTTTGCTCCTCCCAAAAGAGCGGACAATTGTCAATAAAATTGCTGACTGGCAGCACTTTGAGACATATATTTACACACGCATACACACGCACACACACAGACACACAACATCTACAGACTGGTTTCGAAACAATTAAAAGAGGCCGTTCGTACGATAAACTGGCAAAAGATCCCACGCTTTGGTATCCCAAAACCCCAAACAAAAAGGAAATGTGCGACATTTAAATATTTTTTCGATGCCAGCCCACACAACAACAGACGCAGGTTGATTATTTGTTCAAAATGTTATTGTCAAAATTTATATGCGAAAATTGCATTTTAAATGAGAGACAAATACACACACACTCATACACAATCACACACACACACACACACATACACACACAAAACGATCAGCTTCATTCATTCAACAAATAAAAACAGCTTTTGCTCGCGTGAACTTTTGCGCATTTCTCTGGGCCGCGTTTATTTGCTTGGCTCTCGCCCCTCTGTTTATCATAATCAGCGGAAATCATCCAAAAAAAAATTAGTAAAAAAAAAACAAAACAAATACGCGACCCAAAACAAAAACAAAATTAAAAATTTTAGAAACAACCGAATGAAATCTACCTGAGCCCGAGCGAAGCTGGTGAATGAACCGCGCTGAAACCCAATCTGAGACAGGTTACCTCTGGGTTTTTCGCCGTCTTTCAAATTTCGTTGGCCATTAGCAGCTTTTTAGCCGGAATTAGCTGTGGGCCGCACTTGACTTTATCGCCACACAGCGTGTGTTTAAGGAAAGTCCTGCCGCAGGACTAGTCACGATCAGTCACATGTCTTGCACACTCTTTGGGTTTGTCCTGTGTAGCATGCGGCATGCGGCATGCAACATGTCCTGAGCGTGGTATGGGGTCCTCTAGGGACATCAAAGTGTGTGTGTGTGTACCGAAGATGAAGTATAGTGACATGTTTATTAGACAGTTTACAAAATATAAAAAATAAAATATAAACATTGGGATATTTAAAAAAAAAAGATTTTATAATTGTTTATGAAAGAAAAAATAAACAAAATGTATTATAATAACTTCTTGCTTATTAATTTGACTTTCTAATTAATTAACTAAAAAAAGCGATGGAAGCTTTGGAATTACATTTTTATATACAAGTTCGCAAGCAAATTTTTTTCAAAGAATATGTTTGCAGAATTTAAGGATTTTGAAAAATGAATAAAACTGTAATGCATCATAAAAAAATTAACTTTCTTGCACCCTTTCCTATCTACTTAGTTGGGCACAGGATACAAAAAAATGGGAAATTTTAGTACAGGCTCAAAAAGTAACTAAGGCGACGCTCAAATTGTGACAGCAGGACATGATATTGATAGAGCTCACTAAAGCAAAGGATATACATATATGAAGCTATATTATTTTTGAAATTGATTAAACTTTTTAAAACAAACCAAAAATTTTAATTTTTGCAAACTGGAAACTATTAGCGTGCGATTGAATTAAAGTCATTATAGTAAATATATGAGTGCCACTTCAAAAATGAATTCATTCTAAAACTTATTTATCATTTTATGAACAAAATTGTATTTGGCTCTCTTTGGAATCATAATTGAAATATATTCAAATTCATATTGCCAGGTATTATATATATATATATATATATATATATATATATACTATTGCTCGTCATCGTTTAGGCATCTATCGATAGCATCTTAATTATCTGAGAAGCCCATTCACAACCTACTCACCCACTTGGCGGTGCCCGGTTACAAACTCATCATATGATGTGTTTCAGCTTTCTATTATTGTCATAGCTTTGGCTTTTCACTCGAAGCTCGCAGCACTTCCTCATTAGTTAGTTTGGAGCTGCTCACAATGGAAAATAAGCTGATGATAATTAAATCAGCGTTGCATGACACAACTTAATCAAAACTGAGCCGTGCCATCTAAGAAACAAACACAAAAAAACTCCTAAGACAACGAGCAATGAAAGTGAATTAACTGACAGTCAAAAACAAAATATATACATACACCGACTCGCACAGATCACAAATGAGGTCAACGAACATGGCCCAAACAAGCAGCCGACTAAAGCCCAAAGCAAAAGTTGACAAAAGCTGTCAGTGGGCAGAACCTCAACAAAAGACTTCAGACTAGGCAAAAGTTTTTGAATGATTTCCCAATCTCAATGGGCAAAAATAAATCTTAAATGCTAAAAAAAATAACAAAGCACGACATAAACATGTTGTGCCAGAGAATGCTCGACTGGATGATATGCTATAATAAATGCTATGAAGATAACTTTATTCATAATAATGATAAAAACAGCTACTCGATTAATTGAATTGTCGACATTTTAAATATGCATTCTTTTATTTTATCTTAAGATATAAAAATATGTTCTATATGATACGCTTTTTTCCTATATTCTTAAATCTTTTTAATTCAAGGGAAAAATATATCTGAATATTTAATAGTCTGTTTTTCATATTTAAAAATTTGCCAATTCCAAAAGTTCAATATTAACTGTTGAAAATTTTAAATGCCAAATTTTATCTCATAGTATCTTATCAAAATGTTTATACATATACCACAGTACAGCACATTTTCTATTTGTAGGGTATACAAATCTAATAGATACTTAACTTGCCGCCAGCTAATGTTGTTTTGGCCTCGCTTTGCTTGGCTTATCTGCCCATTTACGTGCCAAATCTACAGGTGAAAGTGTTGCAAAAGCAAAAGCAAGGTGCAAACAGAAGAAGATGATGGAAAACAAGAAGAAAAGCAAAAACCATCAGCAAAGTTGGTTTGAGGAGAAAATTGTTTTTCCGCGCACAAATGTTAAATTTGGAGTGCAATCTGCAAGGGGGGGATGGGGTAGTTATCACTTCACTGTGGCATTTTCCCACAGTGCAACTTGTGGACGTGCCGCACATGAATATGATATCCACCCCGTGTTGCACAGTCGCTCCAGTTTGCGAGTTGCCCCCCTGAACAGTGGCAATAAATGTGTAACAGTCTCTAATTGCCACACTGAGTCAAGCGCGATTAGTCAGCTCCGTGTTGCCCAAGAATTTTTCTGTTTTTATTTCATTTTGTTTTTTTCTAGTTTTTTTTTTTTCAGTCGCAATCTAATTTTTCAGTTTCAGTTATTTTCCCGCGTTCGGCTGGAAAATTAACGCGTGTTCGTGTTTCATTTGTGTCACTTGTATCGATGGGTTTCAGTTTCGACTGAAGTTACCTCATATGCAGACCTGTGCCACAGCGCACCTGTTTCCGTTGCACCCAATTTTTTTTTTGTCTAAGCGGCGCTTGCCTAAGGACAGACAGACAGACATTTGTATATTTATACACACATGCACACTATCTTCTTATGTGCCCCATTTAGGCGTCTCTTAAATACCAAAATATTTACTTGTAGCTCTGTGTAAATTGTGCGTTGCATTCTGGGCGCTAATTCTAATTAAGGGAACGTGGCAGGTGCATGTCAGCTAGGCAAATGTATTCAGGAATCTACCTCAAATGAACTTAGCCATATGCCAATTATTTAGATATATGATACATCACTGAACAGCTAATGAGATCAACGTGTTTACTAACAAGACAAAGACAAAGTTTTGGGGTGGTTTTAGAGACCTTAAATAGATCAAAGATTATGCATATGCCTTTTGGTAACGAGCAGGAAGAGGCATAATTACTGAAATGCCCAAAATGAGTTCTGTCATAATTGAACTTAAGAAAATGTCTTTTGATTTTAAGACTTTCATACCATTGTCAAAGGCAAACTAATTTTCTCATACACTTAAAAATACATACAAAAGATTTTTAAAAACTATTTTATGTTAATTTTATTGAAAAATATCCTTTACTAATTTTGCAAATTGTTTTCAAATATTTTAATGTAAAAACAATTTTTGCTTTTTATATTGAATTAAATTTGGCTAGTAAATTTTTCACATTCATAGAAGTAAAGTCTAAACTCACATATCATTGTCAAAAGCGACTATCAATTGATAGTGTATTATACAGATCTGAAACTTTTTATGTTTTTTAATTTTGCATAAATTTTCGCAAATGCTTTAGATAACATCATACTAAAATAAAAGAAAACGCTGTTTTCCCACAAGTTTAGCTAGTTAATCAGCACAGGCTGTAGATATTTGCATTCCCAGAAAGTGAACCTTAACTCAACTAACCATCCGCAACTAATGCCAGACGAGACCGTCAAGAACCAAGGGCAAGCAAGATCTAAGGGCTTGCCATCGGGGTTTTGGGATCGGCGTGTGCGGTTGCCCAGACACTCTCTCTTTTTGCCATTTGCTCAGTTCGCCCGGTTGTCATCAGTAGAATAATAAAAGATCATAAATAAATAGTATGGAGGATTTACATTTGTTGAGGAATGCTGCCGGAACGTCCAATCCGTCTGTCCGTCTGTCGGTCGGTCGGTCACACTTTAATTAGTGTAGATAAAGCGAGTCTGAGCGGATCTGAGAAACGCACACAGTGCAGACTTCAGAATGATTCACGCTGCTCTCCCTCCAGAGCCTCGCTATCTGCCTCTCTTTTGCGCCCACTCACTCGGTGCAGTTGTGCATCTCGCTCAGGGTAATTGATACCCGAGGTGTTGATTTGTAAAATAAAAAAAAACAACAACAACAACAAGCTGTTTGCTTGTAAACAAAAGCGCTCACAACAACAATAAACAACAACTGAATTTTCGGGAATTTAGATAAGCCGCAGAATATTTTCATTTGAAGAGACCAACAACATAAAATACCCAAAAAAAAGAAGCAAAAAGTAGCAGAGATAAAAAAAACGGGTGAGAATAACCTAGTCGAGTGTGAACGACTTCAAAATACCATGTAAAATGCTATCGTGCTATCTATGTATATATCTAAAACCTAGAATGACTTTTTACGATTTTAGGGAAAGTGGGCGAAGGTATCTAAAGAGATCAATATTACCTAGCTGGAAAGTACTAAACTTGGATCTGAAAATTTGCGAGCTATGCTTAAAAAAAACTTGGCCGATATTTATCGACATTTATCCATATATTAAGCATATTGAAATCAACTCAAATTTATGTATTTGGGTATTTCGAGCTTCTGTTTCGCATTAAATCCGTTTTTTGTATGCGTTAAGAATGGGTACAGGGTATGAAAAGAAATGTAACAGATTAGACGTTTCTCACTGGACACGCCCAGAGCAGCCCATGCAAATCATTTAAATATATGTATAAATCGAGTGATCAGAAATTAAAACCCTCTGTGCTCCAACTGATGTGGGTCCATTTGACGGACTGACAAACTGATTGCGGGTTGCAACTTCTCGACTGGCAGTTTGATAAGCCAACGAACTTATCAGCCTCGGCCACAAATATTTGATCTTTCTTGTATATATTTATTTTTGTTTTTGTTTTTTTTTTGTTGTGTTGTCTTGTTTATAAAAGTTAAATGTTTATGGAAGAGATTAATGGTTAGGCGCACGCCTGCCCATTTTCTTAGGGGCAAAAAATACCCACAAAATAAAATTTTATTATAAAACTTACATCAGCATGGATTGAAGTTTTTGATTAAGCAAATCAATTTTTGATTGGAAGCGGGAGAGGAAACATTTTATTGCGGATGAACTTAAAATTTAAAATAGTCAAACTAGACCAACTTTTCAGTTTAGTTAAGTGGATTTTTTTGTTGTTGTTGTAATAAACTAAATGTTAACGGGCATTGGGGAGGTAAAAATTATCACAATATTTTGTATGGTAAATTTCAAAAGACAATGGTCATGTAAAACCAATTTACATTCCCTTTTTCTTATAATTAATGATTTAACGCATGGAAAATTAATTATTATGCAAAGTTGAATGCCAATTAAAATATTTGTTGCAAACACTTTGTAAAAATGTTCACACAGAGATGGGTTATTATTATAATAGAACAAGGTTGGAGGAAGAGGTAAATAGGGTTAGTATAGAATATAATATAAAAAATTGGTTAGAATATAAAGATAATAATATATAATATAGTAGTTTAGAATAGTTACGTATATTATGTTAAAGTTTCAGGCAAGGCCTGCTATAAGAAGAATATTCTATGAATATTAGAATATTAAATTATAATAAAGTAGAAGAATGACAAATAAAAAAATAATTGCATTGACAATGATTCAGAAATGATGTAATACAACTTCATACCAAAGAATTATATAAAAGTAAATAATTTCAATAAATAAATAAATATGAGTAATAAGATAAAAAAAACGTAATTTTTCCATTTCACGAACTGAGTATATTCAAATGTGAAATCCCTAAAAAATATATATGTATATAAAAAATAAATAAAACCAATTCTTTTATACGCTGCAGTCCGGAAACATGCACACAAGCAGGCATAATTTTTGAGAATCTTAAGCTCTATTCATACAATCGAAGGATCGTTTGCTGATCCTTTGTGTCCTCCCATGCGACACCTTTGGCAAAACTGTCAATAAGCGCATTGTTTCGAATAAATAAAACAGCTGCCAGAGTTTCAGTTTTCATTTCAGTCATTTCCCAAGCCCAAGGCGACCACACAATGTCCTGTGCCTGTGCCGCAGGACAATGGCAGCCGCACTGCACTGATTGGCACAAAATGCAATGGCAACTGCATCTGCGACCGTTATGGCCGACATGTGACAGCAAGATGCTGTTCGCTGCTCTGGAATTTGGAATTTGGCGGCAAAATGGGTAACAGCCACAAAATGTCAACTAATTAGCAGCTGGCCAAAAAAGCAAACGGAGCGAAGCCGATCGGCGCCTGGTCACAAAAGTGGAAAACTTTCAGAGCCCAACGGCAGATGAGGTTGAGGCCCCATTTCCCAACCAGATGAAATCGCTGTCAAAGCTGAGCTTCTAAGCGGCTTTTGTGCTATTAAACAAAGATAGAGAGAGAGAGAGAGCGAGAGGCAACAAGAGAAGGAAGGAGCTAGAGAGAGAGAGAGTTGTTTTGGCCTGGCCAAGTCTCTTTTTTCTCCCTCTCCCGCGGGAGCCATGGCTCTCTTTTCGTGGTCTGGACAACTTTTCTTGTTGCCGCTTTTGTTTTATGGCTCTTTTTTTTGGCAACGGCAGCAGGCCAACATGTTCAGTCAACCTTGGCAAGGCCGTTGTTGCCGGTTTTTATTTAATGTTGACTATCTCTCTTGCGTGCTGTGTGTGTGTGTGTGTGTGTGTGGGTCTTTGGTATGTGGCCAGCGGAAGTGCGTTTGTTATAATTGACCACCACGTCTCTTTCTCCGTCTCTTCAGCCAACAGCTGTTTTTGTTGCCTTTTCTTTGAGATCCGTTTGCGTAATTGCAGCACAAATGGCTTGTTGCCATCATTAGACCACGTTTGAATAAACATTTATACACATACAGACATGGCAATTACTGTAACTACCCGCGAGTGTCCTGTTGCCAAATTGAGCGTAAAGTGTTGCAGGGGTTGCTCCTTCAAAAATGTTAGGGTATAGCCATTTAAAAGTGCGCTTGGATTGACACTATAAATTTTCCCATTAAAATGGGTATTAAATAGAAGGAATTTACTGCTAGCCAACTGTTCAAAAATAAACCAAAATCTAAAATCGAAAATAAATTGTTAAGATTTAAAAATATGTTAATTAAGTTAAGCAATTTTATCTTTCTTTATTTTCCTGATTAAAAGCTCTAGATAAATAAATAAATAATTCTAATCATTTTAAAAATATACAATTAAGAAATGTTCTTAAATTTTATGGAAACTATTAAAACTAAAATAGAATATTTATTTATTTGAATTTGAATTTGTTATTTTCACAATAAAACCAATTCTGATATATATAATAATATATTAATATATTATTCCTTTTTAATATATTTCTCCTTTTTTTAAATATCTTTTCTTTGAATAACTTTGACTATATCATAAAAAAATGACCGTTAGGAAGAATTAAATGGAATGAGTTCTTTATTACTAAAGTTTCAACTTAATTTTCGCAGTTAAATGTATTATAATAATTTGCATTTTTAAAATGTCTTATCTTGTTTGTAAATACCAAAACCAACAAACTTTTATTTCTATTACATTGCAACACATTTAGTTTTTATGGCTGCAATTTAGTATTCCATTGGGTAACATCATAATTGGTTTTTAAATAAATACATTTTTTATTATGAATTTCATCTCGAATTTGACCTCTTCAAGAATTTCGTGTCAATCCAGCCGTGCAGCAGGCCGCATAGTTTGCTCTCAATATTTTACATACAACAGCAACTGCTCTGGCCCGATGCCAATTTCATCATTTCATCAAAATGTATTTTAACTGAGAGACGGACAAACTGAGCTTGCCATATGGGAAACTCTGCCGCTGTCGTTGTTGTTGTCGCTGTCGCTGTTGCTGCTGCTTCTTCTTTCACTGCTTCTGTTGTTGCTTTGCTCTCGCTCTAAAATGCAATGCCGAGTTCACGATATTGCTATCTCCTTTGCACAACCTCGCGTTGCGCATGTGGCTGAGCGCACAGTAACTGTGCCTGTATCTGTGTGTGTGTCTTTGTGTATGTGAGTGCGAGTGCGATTGAGACCGGGTCTCTGGTTAGGTCTGCTGCGCAGAGACTGCGTCATTTCAGTTGCTTTCGAGCGAGCGACGCAAACGGTTCGTAATTCGTGCGCTAATTCAATTTGAAAATATTTCACAAAAATACACCAAATTCAACAAAGTCGCGCGTGCGTCGTGCGAGTTGAGTGAAGTTTTGAAATACAAACGCAAAATTGTGAAATACTCAAAACAGAAACCTAACATGAGTGTTTGAAACTGCATAAAACAGTTATTATAAGCAGTGTTGTAAAAACGAAAACTATTAAAAAAAAAAACACTTAACTTTGAAACACTTTGGGATTACGTTTCAAGAAAATCTGCAAAAATGGTACGCAGCTTGGCACAGTGGACCAAAACGTTGAGTTTCCCCTCACGCTTGTCGCCCAATCGCAATTCCAAAGATTGCTCCACACTGGCCAGCCCGGTGCCGCCGCCAACGCCGCCCCGCAACAAGACCAAAGGTCACAGCAATTGCGCCACATCGCGCAGCTCCTCCTCAACGGTCTCCTCGTCCCATTCATCGGCCGCTTCCCACAATTCACCAACGCCGGCCAACAATAACAACATCAATAATATGCCCATAACGGAACTGGAACAGATCGTAAGTAGTTTTCCTCAATGACGGCCAACTTTTGTCATGGGGGGGGGGAGGGGGCCTTGCAACTTCCTGCTTGGCCCCCAGCAGCAGCTGCGCAAACAGTCAACTGATAAAGGCTTTGATAAACCTCATTGACCCATTTCCCCATCCCCATTGGCAAAATGCGGCTTAGCTTCCACTTATCATCAACAATCAATCAGTTCCCAAAAGCAAATAATTCAAATTGCGGCCATAAAATGGGCAAATGTTATATGCTATATCAATATCGAAAGTAAACCAACAGCAGTTAACTGATAACATCAGGATTTAGGCCAGATAAGCAAGGTTTCACAAACACAACTATTTTAGGTTAAAAAAATATATTTTATTTTTATGAAAACTTTGACATATAAATTTAAAAAATATATATAGGAAATAATGTGTAATTTGTTTTAAATTATACTTTCAATTTCACAATGATTTCCAGGATTTTTTTAAATTAAAAAAAGAATTATTAATATTTATGATTTAATTTTTATATTTATTCAAATATACTTGATATACATTTTAGATCAAGGCAATTATTTTCTAAACAATTTCAACTTCTTCTTCTGCGAATTATCGCACAATGAAAATGTCAGAGCTCCTTACTAAATCGCACACTCTGGGAGAAATCTAAAGACACACATGTGTCACAAAATAGATATATAAAAAAAATTACGAAAAATGTGAAAAGCAAACAGGATGTCGCCACGCATGAACTGGGCATGGGAATTGGCTTCGGCATGGGACACTAAAAGGGCGCCCAGTTTGTAGACGAAAACACATGTGCACAACGTGGCCTGACAATTGTCGGTGCCACAAGACACACGAGCACATGGTGCATGCAACGCGTTTCAGTTCGCGTTCGAATAGGGAAATCTTCAAGTGTGCAGCCTGGGAAAACTGATTGCAAATGAGACATAAACAATACCAAAGACCGTTAACAATTTGTGTGTTTATCTCGGCAATTGATAGCTGCCTTTGAGGCGTTGTTTATATGATAAGATAAACAAATATATTCATTTCGATATGTATATAAAAAATTAAGTGAACTGCAATAAAAAATGTATTTTGGTAAACACAAAATATAAATATCTATTAAAAATAAACTAAGTTTTTTTTTAACAAAAATATATTTTGATATCAAATCTTGTCTTGGCTATGCTACGCTTTACAGACCCTTATATAATACTATCTATCTATTGAAAAATTTACTTAAAAATCATCAGATCTTTTGCTTACCATTTTACTATATTTTATATGCATATACATTTTCCAAAAAGAAATCCACATGATCTTAGCTTTATCTAAAGTTTAGAATTTAGATATTAGAATTGTTCAATCAATATAAAATGTTTACATTTCTTAAAATATATAATTTAAAATATAGTAGATATTATTATTTATTGCATCCATATAAACAACTTGATTTACTTTACTGTACCTGTTCTTCACTATCGCACACAAAAAAGATCTTGAAAGTTGTCCTTACACATGCCATGTTTATTATAAAATCCCAGCAATTTGTTGAAAGATCAAAGTTCCTGCTTGGTATTATTGCGGCGCAGCAAGTGTGCATTGGTTGTGGTGATTTGGCCAAGTTACGGTTATGGCCAGCATAGTTACCAATATTCATAAGTATGTTGGCCACAGCCACACCCGCAGACCACGACATGCGGCCAACTAGCGCAAAACGTGCCACAACAACAACCAACAACAACAACAACAACAAACAACAACAATGTGCCACACTTTTCAGCGCGTTGACTGTGGAGAATCGTGACTGGTAGCTTTGGCGCCGCTACCGTTGTAGCATCCACTGATAGAAAAACCCCCCGCCTCCTGGTCAGGCACCGGTGGAAATGCCAAAGTTTAAAGGCGTCGTCTGCCCGGCGGTTCGAACGCTTAAACCGCAATCCGTTGGAAAAACTGCGCTTATATAAGTCACAAAGTCGCCGATTTGCCATTTGGCAAAACGAGTTACATGTTTTGGCCAAGCTGGAAAAGTTGTTTTGCGGCTTTTCCAGTGCTGGCCAAACATCCTTGGCCAAAGGTAAACCAGTTAACCGGTTTGCGGAGGCGTCTGCCAGCCGCATGCCACAGATAACTGTGCACAGTCCAGTTACACTGGCCCGTCTCGCATCCGGGCAGGCCAACGAGCATTTCCGTCAGCCTCTTGTGAAAAGCGTTTCCCACAATTTCCAATTGCACACCGCTGGCCGCATTTTCCCACAGTTTGTCGCGGAACGTGCTTTGGAAATTGACTTTGATTAGTTTTTCGGGCAGCATTTGCATTTCACACCCAACTGCTAATCGGATTTTTTTTTATGTGTGTGTATCACTAAAAAAGAGCTAAGATCAAGTTCATTTGGAAGCGTCACATAAAAAGCTGAACTTTTCAGTTGTCTGTCAACTATACATTTTATTTGGTTTAGTTATGAAGTCTTTAGTTCTTTATAAACCTAACCGGATAACGTTACTTTCACTTTTATGCATTTTATTAATCCAATATATCCAATATATTTTTGAAGCATAAGCCGAATCTGGAACAGAACCAGTTGGCAAAAACTAAGTCAAACCCAATCTCGAACTAAAGCTTTTTGTCTTATAAAATTATTGGTTTTAATTTTTGATATGATATAAACAATAAATAAAATGTTTGTTTTGAGGAACCAAGATTAATCAAATTCTTGTTACCCAAGAAAAATTCAGAACACAAAACTAACCGTGAGACTGTGGTTCTAACCATGAACCGAACAAACAACAAATTCTTTTTGGATTCGCAGCCATAATAATTTCTTTATATCATTCATTCAAGTACAAAAAAAAAACAACTGATTCAAAAAAAAAACACAACTCAACTGATTCAACAATTTTGACTAAAGTTGACAGCTCTCGTGTTTAAGCTGAGTCAACGCTGT
The DNA here is from genome assembly GCA_004149465.1 of Drosophila nigromelanica. Taxonomy (NCBI): domain Eukaryota; kingdom Metazoa; phylum Arthropoda; class Insecta; order Diptera; family Drosophilidae; genus Drosophila; species Drosophila nigromelanica. The sequence continues at coordinate 12,284 of SCDS01000256.1, read as the reverse complement.
TTTCTCTTGTATCTGGTCAAGAACGTGGCAGCCAAAAACATATTGCCAAAAACAGAGAAAAAAGCTGATATTGCTGCTGTCGCGCCAAATACCAGACGACGAACCCGAAACGCGCTGCCTGCCAAACTTGGCCAACATAAATAGCGTCAGCATTTGCCGCTGCCGACGCCGCTTCCTGTCCGGCAGCGCTGCCGCACAGCTGCTGCCCCGTAGTTTTTTTTATGTGTTACAAAACATGACCGAAGCAGCAGCAGCTGCTGCAGTTGCCCAAAAATACTAAAAGCCAGCACAAAGTTCACCTGCAACTTGCAACAAAATTATGCGGCAAAGTGTGGCAACGCTGTGAGCAAAATTTCGAACATTTGATATTTGCAATTTGGCTATTTACATGCCAGCAAAAAAAAATGCATTCAAATACAGCATCAAACATGTTTGTTGTTGTTGTGTGCGTGCAGGTGCAGAGCGCAGTTAAGAAGAAAACAAAACAGCTGCTCTGCCGCGCTCAACCGCTCTCATTGGTGCGGGCTCTCTCACTCACGCTCTCTCTCTCCTTGGGCCGTCTTGGACAGCGCTCAAAACACGTTTCTAGCTTTACTTGTGTTTTGTTTTCATTTTTGCAGCTGCTGAGCTCACTTAATATGTATGTATGCATGTGTGTGTGTGTGCATGTATACCATAAATACTATTGTTGTAATTGTTATTGCTGTTGTCGTTGTTGTTTTGCCTATGTTTGCAGCATTTGCAGCTCTTTGTGAAATTCATAAAACTGCGCATCAGCTGTTTTTTCTTTTGCCAGCACTGCATTTTAGACTGCTTCATGCATTTTATTAGGTCAGCCAAGCAATTGTTACGCCCCTCTTAGGCATTATATTTCATCATCATAATAACAACAACATTAAAAAAAACATAAACCAAAGCTTAAACCTGTTGCACAGCTGTTTTGACGGTAATAGATAGGTAAAGAAAAAAAGAATACTGTGGGAAGTTTTTAACACAGGCAAATACGTCAAAGCGCTCTAATTTGATATCAAAACATTTAGCACAGTTTTCAACCGGGGCTCATAATGACAGTCACATGAACGCTGCAAATAGCTAAGGCAAATACCAGCAACAACAACAACAGACAGCTAATTCCAATGCACACGTACCAAATAAATGTCTAAAAAGTCAAGAGACCCATGCCAAGTTTTGTTTGTCTTCCATTTCATTTCAACTTGTTCCCGCCCTGTGCTCATTGAAAAGTTATTTTTGTTCAAAATGAAAATCGAACAATGCATTTGGTTAACACAAGTAAAACGGAAGTGGCCCGCGGTGCAGTTCTAATTGGTGGCAATGTGCTAAGCTTGTCCCATCAACCGTTGCCCAACACTTGTGGTCACAGTGGAACCTTTTAGTTAGCATGTTCTAGAAATTGTGAGCATTTGTTGACAATACAGATATTAGAAATTTGGAACAATAACTGTTTTGGTCAATAGCAAGAATATACTAGATTAACTAATAAATAGGTACATTTTTAATAACATAGAATTTTTTTTAAATTGTTTAGATTATATTTAAACTGAATCTAAAAATTATGAATTAAAATATTTGCAGACATTTGTTTTTTTGTTTGTTATAAATAGTTTCTTATTTTAGAATATTTCAAAATTTTCAAAAACTAAAAAGTGATAAAGAAATTAAAATATTTAATGAAAATTATTATTAAATCTCAGTATTTTTTCATTTCACAATATACTATATTACAAATATCTAACGAGTTTAATTAATATATTACTAATAACATTCAAATACATCAAAATGATTCAAATCAAGAACATTAAAGTATATAAGCCGCAACGCTCTATCAAATCGATTAAAAACATCTGTATGCAGTCTCCATTAAAAGCGCAGCAAAAGACGCAGTAGAACTGGCACTTGCACCCCCAAAAACTTTGTCTAAAAATAATGTCGAAAGAACTTTATTTGGTGCTTCAAGAAACTTTCAACAGAAGCATAAACAATGCGTTGGTATCCGTTTTAACTGCTGCCTGATTGGGGTCCCAAAACCTCCACTATCCCCATCCCGCACAACAAAAAGCCATAAAAAAGCAGCCAACAAAAATAAAACACAAACATGTCAGCGATCAGAAGCAGTAGCAGCCCTCAATAATGTCTACGAGCGCCTTGAACTTTATGGATATGCCAGATACATTTCTCATCTGGCTTATATGTGGGCATATGCTAGACCCATGCCAAGAATAATTCGTAGTCTCGGCAGAGGCAATGAATCGAACAAATTTGTTGTCTAAAATTAAACTTTTGTCTTAGGCCTTATAAAATAAAGTCTTCATTTTTTTCTATGCAAGAACTGCATTATTTTTAAACCCAGCTTTCTTCAAAAAATCAGTTTTAATTTTTTTTTAAATTGATTTTGTTTTAGTTTGTGTGGTATTTTAATGTTAACGGCTTGTTGCGTTTTTGTACTTATTGCTGCTAGTGTGCCTTGTTGTTGTTGTTATGTTGTCTTTCTTTATTTTGATTTTTTATTTTGATTTTTTATTTGTCCACGCTTTCGTTTTCATGGCTCTGCGCGCACAAATTGAATTTTAAATCATCTGCTTTTTATGTAACATCATTTAGAGTGCATTTTTTTTTAAATGTTGTTTGTTTTGTTTACGTAACATTTAGCCAACTAATGTTTAACTATTATTCATTAATTACCAAACTGGAGTTCAATGTAGTTAAAGACGCCCCAACAGTTTTTTTTGTTTATCGAGTATCTCAAGGCAGTTCACCTTGTTAGATTGACAAATTTTTAAGTCATATAAAGACATAGCACTAATTATTATATATGTTTTTTTTATTTTTCCGGTTCTCAGTTTCTGTGAGTTAATTTTATATATAGTATATAATAATTTTAATCTACGCTGTGTGGTCTAACATTTAAGTAAATGAGGCTCTTAAAAAAGACTTAAGAAAATTGTGTTCATAAAAAGTCAATGATCTCCCGCTCACTCTCGAGAGTTGTTGTCCCCCCCCCCCCTCACTTCCTTTAAGGGAACTGTTTGATTTCCTTGTAAACAGTTGGTACCACGTTGACAAACAGTTGGCAGGCGGCTTTTTGATCTTTTCACTAGATGAAGTTGGGAGCAAATTTTCGTTTTTTCATTTTGAAAATGATGTAAACAATTTAAACATGCTGTTTATTTTATCGAATTAGATAAAGCAGCACTGAGTGGCAGTTGGATCATACTTCCTGAATAGTTCGTATGTAGCTCTCCAAACACCCAATTCATAACTGCTAATTGGTCCAGGGCCTCGGGTTTATGTCGAGTTCAAAACTTTAGTTGGCCACAGTTCAGTTTTTATTGCTCAAAGTTGACATAAAAATAAAATAAAGTCAGAAAAAGAGCGCAAACTTGTTTTCACGTTAAATTAAATTACCAGCAAACGGCAATTCCATAGAAATATGTACATATGTATTATTATTGTTCTTTTTTTTGTTTTGTTATCCTCTCTGTTTCTCTGTCATGCTTTATGTCCATATTCCAGACGAGCTCTAGCGACCCAGGGCCCGGCTCATGTGTTAATTGCTTATTATATATCTTTAATTTTTTGATGTCATTCTCTTTCTGGGAGCTCAAACTGTAGTTGTTGCTGCTGCTGCTATTGTTGTTGTTGTTGTTGCAGCTACCCTAAGCGACATGTCGAGACATGTTCATTTATCAAAAGTCAAGCCACGCTCAACTCGGGCGCCGCCGCCGCCGCCGTCAGTTACACAGCCCAACTGCAGATAAGGTCAATTAAAAGAGTCAACCGGAAATGTCGCGACGCTCGCTTAGGAGCTCAGGAGTTGGGGGCACACATGTGTGCACAACACATACATATGTGTATGTGTATGTGGACATAAAATTCCGATCTTTGGCATATTTGAATAGATTTTTAAATATCAGCCTGGTGGCGGGGGGCGTTTTAATTAGATTGGTAGCCAGTCATAAATATTTTTCGCACAATTTATTATATTTAAAAGCGGGCCGGATGTGTAGCTGCGCTGCATGCCCATGCTAGCCACGCCCAAAAGAACGCAGCTCCCCTTTCTTTGTAATTAAAAGAAAACGCAAAAGAAGCAGCAGCAAAGAAAATGAAAACTGGGGAGCAGCTTTGCCCAGGCGCATGCACAAAATGCAGTCAAGCAAACCGCTGCCCAGGCCCAAAATGGTAGACAGGAAGTGCATGCCTGTGCCTAGGTGTGTGCGTGTGTGTGTGTGTCTAAGAACATGTTCAGTCATGTGTAAACAGTTGACGACTTTGATGAGGTGCGAGCTGCAGGTAGCAAAACGCTTAGGTAGCTAAATAATAAAACGAAAACTGATAAAGAGGTTGGGCCGGTTAAATAGATAAGCCTCGGATATCCTTAAACATTGCTTATCGGCGGTAAGAACAGGAACAGAAATCAGGTGCGTCATTACAGTTAACTATAAAAGTGAGCAGACCGCTAACAAGTGGTAACAGTCAAGAGTTGCAAGTTCGCGAGTTAATTTCGATGGGTTTTTGGCAACGTTTTGGCAAAGTCAAGTGCAAAGTAAGAGCTAAAGATATTTTATTCAATAACATTTCTAACAGTAAGTTGAACAATCGTATATTATATAAAGCAAGATATTGCAAAGCAAAGATATTGCTATAGAAAAATATAACGCTTTACTATATAAATCAAAAAATTGTTTGAAATAAGAGCTAAAGATATGCAGAACAACATAAAATCTTAGACATCGTATTACTAAATATATTGTATCTCATAGATACATTTCAGTTCGTAAGTTTTTGTATCTTATATTGAATTATTCAAAAACATGCTTAAAGCAAAACTTCGGACTTAAGATACTGTATCTGATAGATACATTTTTGCCACTAAAGATATTGTATGGTAGTTTTACAAGATTCACTAAAGCTATATCTTTGAAGACATTTTCCCTTTAAATTATCCCTAAATATCTTGTATCTGAAAGATACTTGTTCAATAGAAGTTAAGCTTATGTTTTAAGCATAGTTTTAGACATTTTCCCAACGTGACTAACTGAAGCATTTTGTTCGCTTTTGCAGATTTATCCCGGTCCGGATCCGAAACAGGCCATCATGGGCTCCCTGGTCTTCTGCATACACCACAAGCAGGGCTGCAAGTGGTCCGATGAGCTGCGCAAGCTGAAGGCGCACCTGAACACCTGCAAGCACGACGCCACCCAGTGCCCCAACAAGTGCGGCGCCCAGATACCGCGCATCATGATGACCGATCACTTGCAGTACACGTGCACGATGCGGCGCACCCGTTGCGAGTTCTGCCAGAGCGAGTTCTCCGGCGCCGGACTGGAGGAGCATAACGGCAGCTGCGGCCAGGAGCCGGTCTATTGTGAGGCCAAGTGCGGTCAGCGCGTGCTGCGCGGTCGCATGACCCTGCACAAGTCCAAGGACTGTGCCAAGCGGCTGCGTCGCTGCGCCCACTGCCAGCGCGAGTTCTCCGCGGACACGCTGCAGCTGCACGCGGCACAGTGTCCCCGCACGCCGCTCACCTGCCCGCAGCGCTGTGATGCGGGTCCCATTGCACGCGGCGAACTGGAAGCGCATCTGCGCGACGAATGCCAATCGCTGGCGGTGGCCTGCAGCTTCAAGGAGGCCGGCTGCCGCTTCAAGGGACCGCGCCAGCTGCTCGAGACGCATCTGGAGAGCAGCGCCGCGGCTCACCTGTCGTTGATGGTGGCGCTGAGCACGCGCCAGGGCCAGCAAATACAAATGCTCAAGTCGGCGGTGTCCAAGCTGTCCATCAACTATACGGGCACGCTGCTCTGGAAGATCACCGATTGGTCGGCCAAAATGAACGAGGCACGCGGCAAAGATGGCCTCGAGCTGGTCTCGCCGCCTTTCTACACCTCACAATACGGCTACAAGCTGCAGGCCTCCATGTTTCTCAATGGCAACGGACCCGGCGAGAACACCCACGTCTCCGTGTACATCAAGGTGCTGCCCGGCGAATACGATGCGCTGCTCAAGTGGCCCTTCTCGCACTCCATCACATTTACGCTGTTCGAACAGGGCGCCCAGAGCGGCCAGGGCGGTGTTGCCGAATCGTTTGTGCCCGATCCCACCTGGGAGAACTTCCAGCGGCCATCGAATGAACCCGATCAGCTGGGCTTTGGCTTTCCGCGATTCATCTCGCACGAGCTACTGCACAGTCGTCCGTTCATCAAGAGCGACACGGTCTTTCTGCGCGTTAAGGTCGATCCTAGCAAGATTGTGGCCGTCTAATAATATGTTTTTATATAGCCTAAGACATACGCTCTCCTTCCGTAAATACTGTGTATTTGAATGGACGAGTGTATACCCAAATCTAGCATAGACTAGCCTGTACATAAGTAAGCGTCAGCTTCGGGCGTTGTTAGCCGCACGGTTCTAACTGGCCTCGGAATGCTGACTGCCACGCCTACTGCGTCATAGTCATATAGCATATAAATATATACGTATATGTATCATCTATAGATTTTTGCAGTGCTGGAATTAAACCAAAGCATATTAAAATAAATCCATAACGAACAACAACAACAAAAAAGATATAACAACTATTTAAATAATAGTTCTAAATATTATCATATACATTAGTTCGTGTCTTAAGTCTTTTGTTATAGAGATTTGTATTTTTTTGTGCGCCCTCATTGGCGACTCTTCAAACTTTCAAAAGATCTTCAATTTAGATCGTACGTTAAACAAAAATGGGAAAATAAAACTCTGTTAGTTACATAGTTTGCATGTATATAGCATAATCGCAACGCTACTTTTAAGAGTTCCACATAGGATTTTTAAGTGAACATCGTAGTCATTAGTACCATAAACATGAACATGAACATGAATACATTAGCATATTACATTCAACATAGTCACATAAGTTAATGTTTTAAAACTAAGCAGTCAAGTCTACAATAAAAGCAAAATACATTATCCAGTAAACCAATGATGTTTTTAAATGCATTTCCTTAACTTTTCAGAAATTTTCAGTTACAATTCTAAGCAATTCTTGAATGGGAAAAAGAATTATTTTGCAGATTTTGAGCAAAAATTTAAAACATAAATTTCATTCTGGCATACATTTTAAAAAATAAAAAACATTTCACATTAAGGTGATGAAATGTCTTTACAAATACATCAATAAAACTTTTATAATTCCGTAATGACAAAGATTTTAAGTTCGTTTGAATTTTTTCAAATGATGATACATCAACTCTTACAAGTTACAGGGAAATCTGGAAATTGTATTTTATCATAAATTAGAATAATCTTCAATCCACTTGTACATTATTTGTTTGTGTGCATAATCCTGTTTTGGGCACATTTTCAGATTATTTACTATTCAAAATATTTACCGACTAATAAATTTTAATGGAGGAATACTTGAATTATGTTTTTACAGATTCAAAATCTTTAGGGATTAATTTACATAAACATTTTTAAATCTTAATCATAAAAGCTGTATCTGACAAAACTTATTCCTTAAAATGTACTTAATCATTTTAAAAAGCTTTCTGCAACATATTTAAACGTTACTCACATTTTTCAAAACACATTTTCATAATCTTTTTTACCGTACTATAATGAACTTCTGCGTATAAAAATAAAATATATCTATAAATTTATTCTGTACCAACAGTGAAATTGTCAATCATTCAAAAGGACTAACTTACTCTTTTTGTTTGACTTAAAAAATTACATCGAACTAATGGAATGTTAGATTTATCATTTACTAAGTAGTGGGTTTGACTAGGGAAATCGTTTTTTGAGGAGACTTTCCAGCTTGCGTATACCTGTCTGGGAGCTACCATCGGCATTCTTGTCCGCACTGCCCGTAAAACTGCCCACGCTGAAGATAAAGGCACGCTTGGGCGTGGAGTTGGATGCAGTTGTGGATGCCGTTGTGGCCCCAGACGACGGCACAGTTGTCGCATCAGGCTCCTCTGTTGCCTGCGTCGGTGCTTCATTAGCATTTGGCGTCTCCTCCTCGCTATTGGGTACGTCCATTAGACCACTGACCGCCGCCGCCGAAGCAGTGTGCTTGAAAAGATCAATCAGCTGCAGCTGATCGACACGTTTAACCGCCTTCATATCGAGTATTTTCTGATACTCTGCGATGGTTATGTCTGGCAGCAGCTTAAGCACTTGCTGGGTGAAGTGTGCTGGAGGCTGCACTGGCGTCATGACCACCTTGATGATCATTTCGGCACGCGTCATATCCTTGACCACCACCTTGGTGTAGCTGGTGGGCGCCTTGCGATTCACACTGGAACCCACCGAGGGCAGCTCCAGCAACGCTGACTTCAGCGAGTGTGCGTCCAGCAGCAGCTGCTCACAACCGAGCACATTATTGGAGCCATCCGATAACGTCAGCTTGCATCTATACAGCACATTGATAAACTTGGGTATAAATGCGGCCACAAAGCGATGACAGAACTGCGTAAAATATTTGCGGGAGCTGGCGAGCGTGTCGCGTATTGTGGGCACCGTCTGCTTAAAGTTGCTGCAAATGCTGCTGATGAAAGCGCTCTGATCGCCCACGTTGCTGATGTGCTGACAGTTTTATTAATAAATAAAACGTCTTACCGATGAAATACATCCTTCTCCTCGCTCATGTCTATCTTGCTGACATAGGCCGGCGTCACCTTCTCCTTAAGCTTGTCCTCCAGCTGTTGCACCGTCTCCAAACAATACTCGCCTGTGGTCAGCACACAACAAATGCGCACCAAATCATCCCGGGCGAAACGCTGCGTATCGCCCTCCTTGAGAAAATTGTGAAAGACCTGCCCGGCGGCTGTGGACAGATTTTGCATATCGCGCGTCAACAAGGAGACGCTCTTGCCAATGGAACTGCCGGTGCTGCTGGCGACCAGCTTGGGCGTGCTACCCTCCAGCACCTTGGAGGCATATTCGCGCAGATACTTCTTAAAGACGAGCGCGAGATCGTACATGGGCTGCTCGTTGCTCAGTTGATTGCACTGCACCATGCACTTCTTGTAGAAGACAAAAAGATCACCCGAACTGGGATAGACTGTGGTTTTGGCCTCTGCAAACTTGTACGGCTCTTTGGACATCTCCACGAACTTCTCTAGTAACTCAGAGAGATTGCGATCAATACTACGTATATAGATGTCGAGATGGGGCTTAAAGCACTGTCCAATCTGATCGTGAAATACGGTAAGGGTAAGCGGCGCTTCCGTAATCGATGGCAGCGTGAGCACTCGCGTCTGTTCGGCGGGCGTAGCGCCCAAGGTGACGCCCGTAAAACGCTTCGAGAGCAGCTGCTCAAAGGCCTGCGTCTTGTTGATGGCAAAGAGCAGCAGACGCACATCAATCTCATTGGTGCGCTTGGCCATGATCTGTGCCAGCTGCTGACGTGTCTGGCGACAAAATTCAACGGTTATGCGCTCCGATACCTCCCAATCGAGCGGAAAGACAGCGCCATATTTATCCTCAAAGTCCAGCAGATGACGCTTTAGCCAGGCATAGCGTTTGTCAATCTTATCCAGCCAGGCAATGTCCTGGTTCTCGTGAAACAAATGCATATACTCCTCCAGCTGTTGTGCTATGAACCACTTGAGCAGCTCCTTTTTCACCTTGGCATCCAGCACGGACATCACCCTACAGGCATCAGCAAGCTGATTCAGGCCCAATCTGTGTTGCGTTGATGGCTTGCTGGCGAATGCCTCTTTGAAATCTTCAGTAATTTGCTGCGCCAACGTTACTTGAATTTTATCCACGCTCTGGGAGAGATTCTGCAACAGCAATTTGAGGGATTACCCGATTATTCGATTCAACATACCAGCAGCTTACCTTAATTTCCTCAATGTCCGAATACTGCTGAAAATGTTGGTTTACCTCGGTGATGGCTTGCAGTGGATTCAAAATCTCTCCATAGGAGCGCCGCTCAATCAGCTCATTCAAGCTTTCAATGCCACCCACAAGCATATGCAGATGATTAAGCGTAGTTATAGCCGATGTCAGGTTACGCTTGGCACAATCCAGTTGCTTTATATCCCGTGTGATTTCCTTGACCATCTCCTCGGTGCGTTCGGCGCGCGTCTTTACATCGATAATGTGACTGAACAGAGAACTGATGACTTTTTGTGCTTCGCACAACGCCAGTTGTCCGTCCTGACCCGTATTGGTCTGGCCCCGCACCACAGAGCGTATATTATCGTCGATCAACGAGACCTCGCACTGCATCCGTTGTATGGTCTCATCGATGGTGGCCAGCGACTGCTCATTGGGAAAAAGTTGATTGATGTAGTCCACAGTGTTAAAGTCCGGTGCGTCCATAGGATCCTGCTCGTCTGTTTTGAGTACCTACAATCATTTGTTTGTAAATGAAAATATGGTCGTGGCATATGGTGGCGCTCCTTTTTCGGGCTTACCTTGTCGATGACCTGCTTGACCTCCTTGGAAAAGTGTATCTTATTGTTTCCCATCACTTGAACGGCAGCAGCATCTGCTGCTGCTGTCGCTACAGATTCGCTCATGGTGCTTTGCTAAGCTTTTCTTTAATTTTCCGTGTGTTTTTGTCCACAATTTTTCGCCTACCGCGTCACATTTGTCATTCACCATCAAACGCTGACATAATAGTATTTATAGAACAGCTGATGCGGCAGTATGTCAATAATTGTAGCATTTTATCGATAACATTAGAATCACTGATAATAATCGTACGGTCAGGATGCCCACAGCTGTTTTGTGTTATTATATATATGAATGCCCCAAGGAAAAAGGAAAAAGGAGGTAAAAAAAAAAGCAAAGGCATTAGCCTACGCAAACAGTGTGGAGAAGCTAAATACCATGCCCAACTCACGGCATGCATGGCGCTTCTTGAACAACCTTAAAAATATAAACACTAACAACAAGACTTCCTTTAACATGGAAGACTCCACCCCGTATTTGGAGTACCTAAAAGGTCAAATTCAAACTGAAGCTGCCATTGAAATAGACAACCAAAGCATAGTTATACCTTTTACCCCTTCTCTCAGCGAACACGATCTTATTGAGGTTCTAAATAAGGACAAAAAAAAAAAAAAAACAGTGGGCGGTTGGGACCGCACCACCTACCAGATGATTAAGGCCCTAAAAATCATTTCCAGACAAAATCTGCTAAAAGAATTTAATGCTGCATTGGTAAGCTGCAGGGTTCTCCCTGAATGGAGGATAATTAAGATCGTACCTATTCCTAAAAAAGACAAGGACTTAAATTACTTCAGAAACTACAGACGGATATCCCTCATCTCTGTTCTAGCAAAGACTCTAAGCTCCATGATTAAAAACAAACTGGACATTTTTTTTCACTGAACGCAACACACTACCACTACACTCATATGCATACCAAAAAAACCTGCAGCTATGTACATAAACGATTTCTTAAATATCGTTGCAGAGAACAAAAAAAAACCAAAAAAGTGTGGTGGCTGCCTTTCTTGACATCAACAATGCCTACAACTGTGTTAATTTAAATTTTTTTTAAGAGTACTATTGTAAAGCGAAAGGGTACCTCAAGTTTTAACAATTGGATAACGTCCTTCCTCTCCTCAAGACTACTCAGGCTCGCCTCGGCAGTCATTGAGGTAAGAGGTGGTCTTCCCCAAGGCTCATGTTTGTCACCCCTACTTTTCAATTTTTACACAAAAAGGTTACACCAAATAATAGACACAAACACTCATCTTCTACAATTTGCTGATGACTTTGTCATTATCTCATGTAGAAAAAACATAGCATCAGCCTCTATAAATTTGCAGAATATTTGCATCTGTTGTGCAAAGACTTGGAACTAAATTTCAATCCAATAAAATCTGCAATAATGGTCATGAGCAAACAGCAACACAACAACATATCCCTCGAAATAGAAAACCTTACCCTTCCTATTCACTTTCAAGTACACTTTCTAGGCAGAATTTTGAAAGCAAACATGTCAAACAATACAACAAACACAACCTTAAGTTGTTACAGGTGGCAACGACTGTTAAATCAGGTCTCAGACCGTAAATAGTCAATATTTTTAAGTCCTTTATTAGATATAAGCAGGAATATGCCTTAACCAGCATGGCCAACCTTGGGGTTGGCGCTCTAAAAGACCTAAACATCATACAAGCTGGTGCACTTAGGCGATGTATTGGTGTCACCCCCAGCACACCACAACACATCATCTTTGTTTTGGCAGGGGTACTACCGCCAGCCTTTAGAGCCAAGCTGCTCACCGCCAAGGAGCTGCTGCGCCTAAAAAACGTCAACAG